>CABEEJ010001610.1:27203-63154 GCA_901482245.1 Timema douglasi
GTATTACTACCCATCCGGGCTATATAGCTTACACTAACTACAGTAGCCCCATAGCTTCTTTGGTGCTGACTGTCAGAAGTGACAGCTGCTAATTACATGTTTTTGAAGCTCATATGGTTCGGCTAAGGGATACATAATTTGGTCTGGTAACTTTTCAAAGCCTGTCAACTGTGAGTTGTCACTCGGCACCAAAGAAGCCATGGGGCTACTGTAGGTAAGAGAGGAGGCCAGTAGAATTTATAGGAAATAAACCTGCATCTGCATTGAGTCGAGGGAGAGTGGGAAAACTTTTAGGAAAATCCCCTCCAGTACACCCGAGCGAGATTTGAATCCTTATCCCCTCAATCGACGACAATCCAGTTTATTGCGAGGGTGAAGTATTAGACCATGCACTCAAATACCAAATTCTATCAAGTTTTCCACAAATCTACATGATTTATTTATGATACCGTAGTTTTTGTTTTAATCCTTTTTAAGTTTGGTAATTTTTGTAGTTCTTTTCTAACCTTCCTCTTGGATTCCTGACCTACCTCCTTTAAGGGTCGTATTTTACTCTCGTCACCTCTAATGACGTGTTGCAGCCACCTCGTCACTCGTACGAGCGTAAGCAGAGAGGTAAGCGCTGTATGTCAGAGGAGCGGTGGGAAGAGACAGCGCAGCTTGCGGAGGAACAACACGAGAGCAGCAAGCAGCGAAGGAAGCGAACCAAGAAACACGTCGAGGAGGTGAGTAGTTTCACTCACTCACTCGCTCACCCTCGACTCGACATCCGGCCGGGTCTGTTGTCTGGACACTGCTCCTCGTGGGCTCCTTGAAGCTAGGTCTGGTGTCTACAGGCAGCGCGAACTTGGGAACACTCGGAGGATTGTTTTTATATCGGAGAAAATAGAGTATTTGGGGGGCCCCCCCCTGATTTAAATACTTAGTTAAAAGCACCATTAATTCTCGCCTAAACGCTAAAACAAAAGTGAGATATTTGTTTCAGCGATGTTAACCCATTCCCAGGTGTACCCTTATCGTAGCTATCTGCGTAGTCCCAAGAGCCATTTCTCTACTCATAGAGCTTATCCAACAAATATTTTCGTCACTCATTTGTTTTCTCTGTGATTGCTTTATTATTATTATTATTATTATTGGCACCGCGTCCTACTACCCGTTCGGGTTATACGCACTTACGCTAATGTGTAATGGTAGGGTGATTGTGAGATGAAATGGAGGACCTACAGTTTAACGTGGGATCCGAACCACGGTGGAGGCCTGGCATTCCCCACATTCACAAGATGTCTTGTCAGAGGTGAAGGAAGGGTTTGGTAATCAGATAAATCTGTGCCGGGACCGAGGATGAACCCCGGCCGCCAGAACACAGGTCTGATATCTTACCCCTAGACCACCAGCTCACCCGATTGCTTTATTCTTGTTCATTAGCATTAAACTGGTGGTTATATCTATTAGCTTCAATATGAAGTATTCAGATTTCAGACTGGCCAAAAGTCCAGTGGTTCATTGATAGATGGCACTACAATAACATATTGCAATAAAATGGTGCATTCCGTTCCAGTGGCCACACGGTCTAGGCGCTACTCACAATTTATTGAAACTGCTTAAGATGGAGATCGATGTTTAATCCAGGTTGGCTGTACTGATGGTAGTTTTTTTCTAAATAGTTTTCCACTCTACCTCCACACAAATGCGGGTAAATTTCCTCTTAATTCATCCTTCTTCATCCTTAACACTATAGTATAATTAGTAAATGGGCGTACAACCCGAACGTTTAGTAAGACCCATTGCTAGAAGTTCTTTAGCCCGAGACAGTGTTTTCCTACCAGATTTACACAGGACACTTCTAATACTGAGAAATGGCGATGCCGTTATTGATGGTTGTGTGCTTTGGTTTCAGGATAAGAAGATCGAGGATCTGTGCGCCAGTCTCAACTCCAAGTTCAAGGAGGTCGAAGATTTTGAGTTGTGTGTCGAGTGAACCGTGACTAACTACTTTTATTCTGTTCCGTAACCTCGTGGTTTTGTTATCTTCACCGATTGACTGCAAATAGTAGTAAATTATGAAACTATAAGGCTTTCATTTACAGCCCAATTTTCATAAGAAGAACCTTATCTGTTGACTAGGAAAATTAGTAGATCTAATCAGGGTGTCTACCATCCGGGAAAATCAGGGAAAACGGGAATTAGCCGGGAATTTGAAGTAATTTGAAGTGATCGGGAATTTGGTAAATCACAATAAAAATCTGAGAAAATTATATTTTACTCAAAATATGAAATACAATAATCATTAAATCAGTAAATTATGTCATTTTTTTGTTTGTAGCTGTGTAATAGATTTTTAATTCCTAGTAAACAATTTTGATACAAATTTTAAAAAATATCCAAATTTTAAAACTTATTATTATTATTCATGAAAAATATGAATATAAAAACGAGTATAGAAGGGTGGAGGGGGAGGGGGGTGCGAGTTAGAAGGATGTTACATACATTTTAGTGGGGAATTTTAGGAAATAATCAGGGAAAAGTCGGGGATTTCATTGGTCAAGTTGAGAAGACACCATGTCTAATTTTTTGTATTCATAAGTCAAGTCATGTGACCTGCAGCTGTCACTTTTTATAAATATTATCCTATAAAATATTAGTATTATAGTAAAATTGTATCACTGTTATGTTTGTATTTTCTAAAATTATCTTCTATTGAAAATTGGACTGTGGTTTTGTCAGTCGACTTTAATGGAAGTTTATTGAGTGAATAAACTTCTAACATGTCTGCTAAAAAAGAAACTAATTTATAGATTTGAACTTTTTGATGTACATTTTTTTATTATCATCTTTTGATTTTTCATTGCCTTTTGTTTGGTAAATTATTTATTTGTAAAAAATGTGCATAGATATTTGCTAGTTTATATTTTTATCGAATCATTGAATACTTTTTTGTAAACTTTGTTATATTTTTTTTGCTGTAAAATACATAGATGGTAGGTATTGTTAGGCCTAGATTTAGGGTTGTCTTCTTTTTTAATAAGTTTTTAGTGTAGTTTTTTATATTCATATGTTAGTGTGCCTTAAGCATGACAACAGAACTTGATTAAAATAGAAAAGTAGACTAAAAATTATGTAGAATTGTGGAACTACTAAGAAAAAAAAGAACACACTCGAATAATATATATCCGCTACCTATGTCCTTTTACAAGTTCCTATTGCCCTTTACAAATTTCCACTCTCTCGATTTTGTGTTTTTTGGTTTCCTCTTTTAGGAAGTTGCGTTGCGCGTTTCACACTCCTCCCTGATGAGTTCCGATAGAATGAAACCTAGGTCGTGGGATTGGGCGTTAGCGACCAATATTCTTAAAGAGGCAGGCATTGCCACTTTATCCAGTGGCAGCAGTGTAGAGTGACCATGTGTTTCTATCCGTCTCTCTTGAACAGAGCCTTCTTCCATAAATATTAATATTGTAATTGCGATGACACAATCAGCTGTGCTTCAGTTTACTAAGAACGCCATATATTGTGTTTAGACTTGCGCTCGACAGATGATGTTGGTAGTCGTATTGTGTTTATATCGGTGGTCTGTATTTTATAACCTCTCATTGAGAATTTATAGGTTTGGACGCAACACACGCTTGTTAAGATCCATCTGTTTTTTTTGGAACGTCTCCTCAACCTATTATAAAATGCGTGTCTCTCTGGTAACGCCGATACTAAAGTATTGCCGTACGTGAAGACCGATTTTTGCTCCGAAGCAGAAATACTTTCTGACGACAATACTAGAATTTGCAGCAATAAAGTCATGCTTTGAATATATTGAACAGTGATGCATTTTTATTGTGTATTCTCGGTCATGTTGAAGATACTCGATCAATTAATTCAACAAATGATTTCCTCATTATTTTATCTTTAAAGAATATGTATACAAATGATTTTTACAAAATGTGTCATTTAACCTGTTTGCACCAGACCCTTGTGATTGTAAAGAGGTGAGCAGTTTGCCTTTCTCTACTTCATGAATTGTATAAGTGTTATTATTTGTAAGTTGAGCGGTTTACAATAGTTTCAACATTTCAAAAATTAATCTTAGAAGAAGGTTTTAACATAATAGAATGCCGATGATTTATTTATTTTTAGTTATTAGGTTTATTTAATTTAAAGAACAAACATCTCAGTTGATATGTTCAAAAAGTCTGATTAAAAAAATAATATTTACTTAGTTTAAAGTTTTTGTGTAGTTTTTAATTTAATTGTAACACTGTATATACATTTTAGATACTACTTTAAGAATAATGTATTATTATTCTCATTTGAATTTTTTAAATATATTTTGAGTGACCATTTTAAAATGTCACAGGAATATAATTGTGATTTTTCACTGAAAATTTCTTAAATCTATTGACAGTTTGTTTATTTATTTTATCTTTGATACAAATGTGTCCGGACAACAGTTCAGAGATGAGAAAAATGTAATTTTTTTGTGATAAAACATCACAATACTTTCTTTGTTCTTTTTTAAACATTCACTATATACCAATGGCCTAGACCTATTTTATAAAAGTCTTTAAAATATTTTATTGAAAATTATTGATAGTAAAAGACAATTAAAACAATTTGGATTTTTTTTAATGTAAAGGTGAACCAATAAAATATTTATAGCACCAACTTAATGGCAAAGTCTTTTTTTATATATATATTGTATATTCACAACATTATAATGGACAACGCACTGGACTTGTTGCCAACATGTTTTAGAAACGTGAGAGCATGTTCCGATGACAAGCGAGGATTTGTTCACATGCCGGAAAGTAAAGGAGCAAGGCAATCGCTTGTATAAAGTTTCCAGTTTTTATATATTCTCGGGGGACAGCAGTAATATTTTATATTTATCATAGACATGTTTCGGCCCAATATTAACACGGAAAAAATCTGAAGTAACTGAACCGCAAGTTATAACTATTTTTCAAAGCATAAAACAACAGCCAACAAATAATATTAGAACTTTGATTCGACTTTGAGAATGTTTCAATTGTTTGGTTCAGAGTGGACTTTGTACACCTCTAGCGTTTGGTGACCCTATGGTCTAAGGCACTAGACTGCCGATGACAAGAGATTGAGGTTTGAATCTCGGTCGGGTGTACTTGAGGTGGTTATCCACCCTCTCTCTATGCAAATGTGGGTTCGCTTCCTCTAAATTCAACTTTCCCAATACCTAACCCATTAGCGTAATTGGTACATAAGCTTATAACCCGAACAGGTATTAAGACGCTGTGAAAAAAGAATTAAAAGAATAATTTGGTCTTGATTAGGGGAAGTGTCTGCTGTTACAACAGGAGGGGGGGGNGGGGGGGGGTAGTAAGATGAGTGTTCAGATCAGTGTATCAAATTCTCTAGCGCATATTTTCTTATTTGCAAAGACATGCAGTTAAATATGATGATGCCGTGTGGGCTGGCCGCGTACTATAAGTGAATTGGACCCTGGAACTCTGGTTTGCCGTATTAACGCTCTGCTGCTAAGCTACCCAGGAACTGCTGCGCGCTCAGGGTCGTCCTTCACTCGTAGTTAAGGACAAGAGAGTTTCTTGGGGACAGTTGAATATGACTTGCGGAGACAGGAGTGTGTTTAGCCACATGCCGACGATGTTCTCGACCGGGAGAATGCTCAGAGCTTGGAGTCCTGAAGTGCCCCTTGCAGAATCTCTGTGACTTGGGTGGCACAACCCCAGCATAGGGTGACCCCGCTGCCTCCATGTCCGTAGTTGTGCACCACCTGGAACCAGACGAGAGCTCGAGGTATATCTAGTGGTCATGCGTGTTAGGGGGGCTCTTGCTTCATACCCCCTTTTCTAGGTGAACAGTGACGCAGCCTGTGCCTTATCACTGGTTGCCAGTACCCATAAACAAACAAAATAAATATATATATAGGGCATACTTAGGGGCCACATGATCTAGGGTGCTAGTCTCACAATAGACTAGACTGCCGTTGATGAAGTTGTGATTCAATCCCTGTCAAGTGTTACAAGGATGTCTTTTCCCAAATGGTTTCCCATTCTCTCTCGAGTCAAATTTGGGCACACTTCCCCTAAAGTAAACCTTCATCCTTAACCCATTAGCATAATTAATACTTAAGCGTATAACCCAAACGAGTAGTAAGACGCGGTGTTAAAAATAAGGGGGAGCTGAATTGTAGCCATTCAGACATTTTCTTAAACATGCATTACAAATAAAAAGTCTGATTTGTATCAATTTCCATAATGTCCACAAAATCCTGAATTGTAGCCAATCAGACATTTTCTTAAACGAGCACCACAAATAAAAAGTCTGAATTGTATCCCGTAGAAATATTTGCATTATACCCACAGCATCCTGAATTGTATCCATTTAATTGCGGTACCACTTGTCTGATAGATGGCAGCAGAAGAAACTCGCCTTAACTCATTCCATGTTTACTAGAGAGCAGCACTATCTCTATATTAATATAAAAAATATAATCTCTTTACTTATTGTCTTATTACTTTAAAATCTAAACACGGATTATCCGACTTATTTTTATAAGTATTACAGAATATATCTGTGATTAAGGTGCTTGATATATAACCATACTACCATCTTGTTGGCAATCCTGTATTTAAAAACTATTATTATGACAATTGACAGCAATAGTTACTTTAACGATGCCATATTATTTGCACACTGAAAAACCGGGTTGAACTATTCCACACTCACATAAACGTTTATTTTGAGGAGTTTAGTGTAAAACGCAGGCTTGTTATAAAGATGAAAAGTTTAAAGTTACATGAAATTTAACTTGGATTTTAAAGAGTGCACTAGAATAGCTAGATGAATTAAAAAATACAGGTGTTTTATACAATATTAAAATAAGATTTTTACGTTTATTTTGCGCTAATTTAAGGTAACAGGTGTTTTATACAATATTAATATAAGATTTTTAAGTTTCTTAACACGTTTATTTAAGGCGCTACAGTTTCTAAAAAAGAATGTGTGCCAAGAGCACAAAGTGGGGCCCTGATAGGAAATTTAATTCTCTATTTAACCATATAAGTGTGCATAGGCCTAGACCCTACAGATCTGAACAATTTAACCAAAGCTTGAGGAAGTAAGGAATTTTTTCATAAAAATCCTCGTTTACACGTTTTTTAAAGGCACTACAGCTTCTAAAATAGAATTTGTGTCAAGAGCACAGAGCGGGGACCTGATAGGAAATTCAATTCTCTATCGGTTTTTCAGTGTACAAATAATATGGCGTCGTTAAAGTATCTACTGCTGTCAATTGTCATAATAATAGTTTTTAAATACAGGATTGCCAACAAGATGATAGTATGGTTTTATATATATATATATATATATATATCAAGCACCTTAATCACAGATATATTCTGTAATGTTTATAAAAAATTTAAAGTAATAAGACAATAATTAAAGAGATTAGATTTTTTATATTAATATAGAGATAGTGCTGCTCTCTAGTTACTCCGGAATGAGTTAAGAAATAAGTGCTGCTCTCTAGTAAACATGGAATGAGTTAAGGAGAGTTTCTTCTGCTGCCATCTATCAGACAAGTGGTACCGCAATTAAATGGATACAATTCAGGATGCTGTGGGTATAATGCAAATATTTCTACTGGATACAATTCAGACTTTTTATTTGTGGTGTTCGTTTAAGAAAATGTCTGAATGGCTACCATTCAGAATGGATACAATTCAGGATTTTGTAGACATTATGAAAATGGATACAAATCAGACCTTTTATTTGTAAGGCGTGTTTAAGAAAATGTCTGAATGGCTACAATTCAGGATTTTAGTTTTAAAGTCATTTATTTGAAAACTGTCTGAATGGATACAATTCAGGATTTGGTGGGTATTATGATAATGGATACAAATCAGACTTTTTATTTGTGGTGCTTGTTTAAGAAATGTCTGAATGGATACAATTCAGTCGTCTCAAAAAATAATCGCTTGTGCAGCAGAAACCTGCATTTGTATGTAATAGTTGTAAATTTGTGACAACACATAAATACTCACCAGAGTGGTTCGGCCCTCTCCCCTGATGGGGTCCCCTAGCTCGAGGCATACAGAGGGTCGAGAAGGACGAAGACCCACCCAGGCTCTTTGAAGAGGAGCGTGCTGTAACAGTTGCATCCCATGCTACCCCTTTAAGTGTGGAGAACATCTAGTCCATGATAGAGTGTTTAACTGAGTATAACATTTGGTAATATTACATAATTACATAATATCAAATCTCGTGGAGGTGGTTTTTGATTGAGGATCGAATAGAAAAGAACCAAAGAGAATGGTGGAGACGAAGTATGACGGGAAAAGAAAGCAAGGGAGGCCAAGAAAGAGACAGGAATAGCAGATAACAGTAAGTGTGCAAGTGAAAGATAAAGAATGGTTGAAGAATATAGGAAGATGGAGGGTATTTTACTGAACTGATCGGACCTCAGACTGGAAACAGTTTATGATGATTATGTCAATATTGTAGCTGCTGACATTTATTATAAAAGATATATGATTAAAGTGGTACACAGGAAAATTGTTATTCAACAAGAAAAACTGGACAGATTGAAAAATATTTGGAAAAGTCGGGGAATTCTGTGATAGCAATTGTGGCCAGTCTGAATTAAGACAAACTTAGTGTTTACTAACACAGGAATAGCTTGAGTCATTAAAAGTACTTCAAATAAAAACATTTATATTTTAGGGCAAACTTATTTCAAAACAGTAAAATGTACATACATCGTATTTTATTCATTACCATATCTAATAGTATTTTTTATTTACTGTCGACCTGACCCATTAGAATAATATGAATTAGTCTTGACTGTACCTTGAGCGCCGGCTTGATCCTCCTACATCCTTCAAGGATATATTGTGTGTCCTTTGGGTCGACATTGAGGTCCCAACTCCCCTCCTGATGTGTTCCTCCGATGACAACAGATTCTTGGCTGGAACCAATGTTGTTCTAGTCACACAATTTGATGTCTCTACAAGTGACTGAAGGATTCCGGGAAAAAGGATGTTTAGAAAATACATTATTTCCAGTGGCGTAACAGATTAAGCTTGGCCTCCTCCCACCTTTTCCAAGTCATCTAACACCATAATAAACGTTATAAGAAATAATTAATAGTCCTAAATAATTACTAATTTATTAATCCCACCTTATAATGACTGTTTTAGCCTAGGTGTTGTGTTGGGAGCGTCAATTGTCAGTCAGCTTGACTGCATGAAGATTTTAAAAAATTCTGCGCTATTTAAAACCGAATAAAATAATGCAATAGCTTAGTTATAATTTACAACACTTTATGATAAATATATTCAAATATCTATATTGTTAATAATTATAACATAAGTTATTTGATTACAACTATTTCCATCAAATTTATGATAATTTAAAGTTCCCTTTCGCCACCCGGCCCCATTCCAGGCTCAGTGTTACCAATTATTACCGATGAATATTGATTATATTTTACTGTATAATTATTGTTATTACAATGATATTAAAGTAAAATGTTACTTGCAAATAATGTTTATTTTTTCTGAATGTTCCTCTTATTAGAATCTGACTGTACTTTCAATGCTACAAGGTTTTAAATTTATATTATTAACAGCTCTGCTCTGAGAATTCGGAGTTTGGTCAGCACCAACGAACTTAACTCGGACCCGAGTGGTCAAGGTTCAGTTCGAGTCTTGACTATCCTCCCTGGGTAAATGCCCATATATGTCCTTGGATTAGTGTAGATTGTGGTTCAACTGAACAGGTGGTAATATGCATAGCAGTACTAGACAAGTGTTAAACTTGATATGAACGGTACATACTTGGGTATGATGTGGTGACCGTCTCCGCTGAGGTCGATGATCACTTCGTTTTGCCACGGAGCACTCACCTGGGCAGATAAATACAATTAACGCTACTAATCACATTAACAAAAGTGTTACACAGACTTCAGCCAGTCGAGTACCCCCTTATGAGCCTACCAACGTACTCCTTCTAGAGCTTCGTTTTAAACAAATACCAGTTATATTGTAAACTATAAACAGTGGTTCTAAATGTTTATAAATGCTCCAGGGGTAAACTTAACAAAGCTCTGACAGATAAATAAAGGATTAAATTCCATGACTTTCTGTGAAAATCTGGGATTATTTGTTTTACCAGACTTATATTTAATAAAATGAAGATTGTCATGTGCACTGTGCAATGTTTCCCTCATGTAGAGATCTGACATTTTTAAAATAGCAGCTCCTGTAAACGAACATGTCCACCTAGAATCTGGGATTTTTAAAGTTTTTACTAGATTTTTAAAAATTGATCAAAAAGTGTGTGTTGGAAGAAATGTAACTGAAGAGTTTTTTTTTTCTGTCTGAAGCAAAGAAAAGTGTTGCCCAGTGTAGCCATGCAATGTATTGTGTGGTAAAGCCAGGTAATTATGCTAGTAAAAGAATATTTCGTTAATCAAATTTGATGGCGTAACCCTGGAGGTATATACATACCACAGTTAGGGAAACACTACCCAATGTATTGTATATAATCTGTGATTGTTTTAATGATGATTTCTCAGGGATGAAGAGTTAAAAATAATTTATTTATAAAAATCAAAGCTAAGTTTTCTGCTCAATCCAACATCTTCTGACAAAACAACGAACTTTTTTTTTTGTCAAAACGAGTGTAAGTTTAACTTGGCAGCCCTGAACACACTACATCAACTCACGGACCGTGTGTCAGTCGATAACCACCCAAGTTGCCAGCTAGCAACCGTTTCTCACAACTACAACCACGTAGACATGACATGCAAATATTACCGACCATGATAGTCATTAAATGAGATTTTGATTATTAAAGTCATTAGAGAGTCATGAAATTATCTTTCCACTCATGAATGTTTATGTGCCAAGTTCATTGTGTAGATGAGAACAGTTGTTTGTTAATACTTTGCTCAAAAATTATCCTAAATTACCAACCCCCCTCCAGTGATGACATAACATAGAAATCAGAATTTATGAAATTTTTTGCATGAGAATCTCAGTCTGAGGGAAAAGTTAATTTATTTTTCGGCACCTTTTGGTCATGAAATTTAGTTTACATAATTCGGTACACCCTGTATTAACAAAGCATCTCGGCAGAGTTTAACTTTCCCTCGAGATGGTCCCCAAACAGCAACACACCCTGAGCACTTGTCCCCGTACTGGGACGACGGAGGTGTCCCCCACCAAATGGCGCGCCTGGAGCCCCGTGCAGTTCACTATGACCTTGTAGTCCTCCCGGGCCAACTCGTCCAACGACGTGACCTTGCGACGTACCAGATGCCCTCCCCCTGCTAACAGCCTCTTTTGTAAATAAGGCAGGAACTTGGTGGCTTCACAAATGAACGTCACGTACGTGTAACCTTTCCTGGAACCGACAAGGTGATCTTTTGTGAATGGTTATAACCACTGTTATATTATTAGAGTCGTTGAGGTAGTTACTTGAGGAATGAAGGAATCTTTGATACAAACCTGCGTAGTTTAGTCTGGAGTGCATTTGCAAGCAATACCATGGTTCCAAAGCTCAAATCCCTGTGGATCAATCACTCATACAATGTCTTACAACTATTAACTTAACAGGTACATACTATATAGTTTTGTGACATACGCTACAAAAATAGCCGGCCACAGCCAACACCATACCTAGAGCGACCATATGGTTTGGATGGATGGCTGCTTTTGTTCAATGTACCGCAGATGATACTAGTTCATAGTTAATACTAGGATAATTTACAGTTTTTTATTTTTTTCAATTAGGGTCAAATAAATAGTTTAAGCTTAGAGAATTTAACCAATCTACCGGTATATAAATAAAGTAATTTGCATGTAACTCAAACAAACACTAAGACGTGATGGCAAAAACAAAAAGTTCTGGTCCAATGGGGGATCGGCTGACTTCCGAATCTTGACTATATTTATTATCCTAATACAAATTGAAAAGGTATATTTTAATTTTAATTAAATGTAGTAAGCCTTGTTAGATTTTATCACGTAGTCTGACTACCTGTTCATGTGTTACCCATCCATATTAGTCGAAGTTAGAAGAAGGCAGACTCCCTGAAAACATCCCCTACAGAGTGTCAGAGTCCTGCTCACGTGTATTTAGATCCATGCTCTTTGCCGAGTCTTGCTAGCTGTGCGTGATCCAACATTCGGTACCCCATGACCACTTCACTCCAGAAGGACGGGGTGTTGTCAGAAAGGTGGTCTGTGAGGTTGGTGATGGGTAACATAGACAACCCAACTTCCTGTCCGTCCTCCCTCTGCCACAGTTCGCGGAACATGCGGTAGGTTTGACCGGCCCATTTCCTGGAACCGGTTCACTCCAGCTCATACAAACAAGGTTTCTTGTAAAGGGGAAGGTTCCGATATTCCACTAACCGCAGTTAGTAGCGTGCTCACACAGTAGTCAAGCTGCCACCCGCAGTTAGTAGCTTGCTCACACAGTAGTCTAGCTGCTACCCGCAGTTAATAGGCTAGCTGCTGTGGTTTGCTACAATCAGACATAAAATAAACTAATGTATGCTACCACTCACCCGCACCCCTTAATAGATGAGGGCAGGGGCAAAGAGGAGGGTAACTCCCTCCATAGCAAAATAAAGTCCATGCCAATAACTATTAGCAAGGCCCCGTATAGGGGGGAAGCGGGGGCATATGCATGGGCCTCACAGTCCAGGGGGCCTCATTTCCCCCAAAAATTATTAGATTCTATTACAGTTAATATTCTAACGTTCACATCAAATAGTGTACAGATAATTAATAGCAATAAGAATTTACATGGTAATAGTATTCCATTCCAGATTTCTGAAAGACCTAACTTTATGTAATTTAAGATTTACGTTATTCGAGTAATGTGCTGCAGTAGAGTAGAGTACGCCACCATTGTGCTACCTCTGTCACTCCACAGAAAACTAACAGTGCAATGGTGCAGAGGGGAACATAAGTACCCGAGTACGTATCAATATATTATAACGGCTTATTGCTAAAAGTGAGAAACTGACGTACAAAGGGAGTCCTCAGATATATTATTTTCCCGCGACCCTCACATTTTCTTAAAACGGCCCTGGCTATTGGTAGCTCATGCTTTTGTTTGCATAATAGTACAAGATAGACCAAGGATTTAATAGACTCGCTAGGACTCGTATAGTTTTCCAAAGACAATATATATTAAAAGGGGTGAATAACCATCCATCGTGTTGAATTTACCTCAGGCACTGCTTCTGTGTGCCTACTTTGAAACCTATGCCTTATTGGTTTCTTAGAGATGAGCTGATGGCAAGTAGACTAGGTACGAATGGATCTTTAGGTCGATCCAGTGTATCACTGGGAATTATTTTGTGATTTGGATTTATCATTCATTTATGTGTTTCCATCTTTTCAAACGATGTGACTTTGTGATAATGATTAAGGGTCTGGAGCAGAAATGTCATTGATCCTACTCGAATTGAACATTGGTCTCTAGAATCGAACCTCGAAACTCGAATGCGAGTGCTGCTCTAGGAAGTAGGAACGGATATCGAACATCGATTTTGAAAGAATGATGTTTTCATCGTCGATTATTTTCAACTATCAACTAGACACCAATATTAGTATAAATGTGATACACATATCATCTACCATGTCAATTTATTTTTCAACATTCATTCTCATTTACTGCGTTAACTGATACTTATTCAAATATTTAATTTTACTATAAAATTATGTGAACACTTGTCCATGGATGTTCTAGAAGCTATTTGGAATGGTCTTTGCCCGAAGATTTTTTGAAACTTATATGCCACTAGAAGCTATTTAGTATGATCCTAATATATTTGAAAATTAGATGCATCCACAAGATAATTTAAATGGTACTCTCCCAGCAAGTTTTTGAAAATTGGAAACCTTTATTTGGAGTGGTCCTTTGCTAACAAATTTTTCAAAATTAATTTGAGGTCTTGCATGGGTGGCAACTGCCCTATTTGTGTGTGTGTGTGTGTGTGTCCTTGCTGTCCTTCTTTCCATCGTGCGCGCCACTGATTTAAACTACAAAATTGTTATTCTAGCCTTTGTATTAATAATATTTATTAACATTATCCATTTGACTTGTATATTGATGCTAACTTTGTTGAATTAATCACCAAAAGAAAACATGCTTGCAATAAAAATAATGCATTTATAAATTAAGACAATATAGCTTTTCTGCTATAATTTTTAGTGTTCAATTCCTCTCCATTCTTATATTTCTCTAAGGCGCTCACGTGATATTTGTGACTGATGTATTTCCAGTAATGTAAGGTTCCCAAAGACCAGCCGCTCCATCCCCTGTTGTGTCGGGAGAGAAGTTCTCTGATAGTACGGTCACCTCAACACTAGGTAGCAGTCTTTCCTGCAGTGCCACAGCAGTGGTTAAACCAATGACCCCACCTCCCACCACTGCCACTCTATGAGGCATTTCCTGTTACATCAATGACATCGCGTTTAATTATATCAAACCGTGAAGGCCAACAAACTAATGAGAGTCTGATTGACCATGTTCAACGAATAAAATATTATAAATGAGAACGTTCTCTGGGTGGTGTTTGGAAATGATTTGGTTGTAATTATTGACTATAAATTTATTTCAAGGAAACCATAGAACGTAACAGTCTCTCTGTAAAATAAACTTTATTCTTTTAATGTCCTCTATTTTTAAAATATATATGATAGTATCAGTTTTGGAAGTATCTACTATTTCCGAGGAGAAATGGTGGAATGTACACTTCGTTGATCCTATAAGGCACCAGTCTTGCATTGACGGATTACACCCTGGCCCTATCTATAGGCTATGCCATATTGAAACCACTCAATAAGTGCTTTTTTTAAAAATACTAATTTCCCTTTGAAACGATTTAGAGTTTTTTAAGACATTATTGAAGATGTGTTTAGCATTTGTTTAATCCAATATGAGAGAAGCCTAGATAATAACGAGGAATTACAAAACAATATTATAATATTTCTGAGGGAAGGTGGTAAACAAACACCATCTAAAACCACATCCCCTTTCTCACAGTATCCATACAGTCTTCACATGTGATGTTCACATTAGGGCTTCGATAATGTAGTTCCCAGAAATGTTTGTTGGACTCGTACACAAATGGGAGATAGCGGTCCTGCGATAACGTTCCGTTTGTTCTTTGAGCATGTACAAGCAACGTCACGTTACAAAATCCCCATTGGAAAATGGTGGGCTACGCAATGTTTCTTTGTGAGCATGAAGGAAACTTTTTAAAAATCCGAGATAATTTGCCTCAAAGTACCATTGTTGCAGGCATACCCAATGTACTACCCAATCAGTTGGGTGAAAATGTTCGAAAATTATTTTTGCAACCAATCATAGGGTAGATCGCGTTCGAATTTAATTTTATAAAATATTGTGTATTTTCAATATTGTTAGCGTATTACATATAAATAACATGTCAAAATAAAATTTATAATATATGTATCTTTATTTGATATGGACTGGATACCTTTTATATTGTGATTGGTTTTAATTATCGCATTTTGATAGTCACATTCTTTTTCTATGGTCATATCGAAATGATTTTACACTTTTATAGTTTAATTAATATCCGTTAGAGGATTCTTCTATCGATATTTATTATCTTTTGATCGCGAAGTCAACATAATCTTTTAGATGCGAATAATATGTAGATTGATAGGTTTTCGCTAATTAGTGGTGTTTTGGTGTACTCCACAAACAAATAGCTACATCAGAATACAACTTACAAACTAACTAAATATAGGTAGTACGACTATAGTGAAAACTAAACACCTGGACCCAAACATAATTGGGTTTGTAAGCTTATGACTATTATAAACAATATGATCCCAAGTCTCCGAAGAGTTATTAAAATTATAGTTATTCTGACTCACCAAATATGTGTCTTCGTTGGCTCTAACTGTACCTCCGTAGGTTTGTTTGAAGAATATTACACTGGTTCTGATTAGCTTCAACAGGGTTACTGGCAATTAAAGTCAATGAACACACACAAACAGACGTACTATCAGTTCTATAGTTGAAGTCCGTGTGATGATTGTAAGTTCAAATCCAAGTTGATTAGTTCGCATCCAAGGACATAATAATAAAGTCGTTCCGTCAGTAGTCCACTAATGTTCCTGTTGTACAGTCCAATTCTCATAGGAATAACCTTATCTGACAGATTTCTCGTTACTAGATCTACTTTCACAGGAAGAACCTTATTTGACACCTAGAAAAGATATTAAATCAGTAGATGTACTTTCATAGGAAGATCCTTTTTCTGACTAACAGCTAAAACAGTTATTAGATCTACTTTCTTACCCTATAGCTAGAAAAGTTACTAGATCTACTTTCTTATCTGACAGATATAAAAGTTACTAAATATACTCTCACATATTCATACGTCAAGTCATATGATCTGCAGCTGTCACTTTTGATAAAGTGATATTTTCAATAACTATGAAGTTCACTTATAGTATAGTAAGATTTTTAATCAATGTTGGGTGTTGACCGCAAAGAAAAATATGGTCTAATTTATATTTAAAAAAAAAGTGTATTCATACCAAACTGCATTTAGAAATGAGCGCGGCCCGGAATAGAGCATTGTGACTGCTATCCTCAGACTCAAGATTATTATATCAGTAGGTCAGGTCACGCCGGTACGCGCGCAGTATAAATGACACACTCGTTTAGTTTGTTTTGACTGTGATAGGCAAGTTAGGTTTGAATCCTGGTCGGATGTACTGAGGGTCAAATCAACTTCGGTGGTATTGTGGTAAAGTGCTCGTCTCAGGTCTATAGAACCCTGGAAGGTATGTGAAAATACCTTTCGCGGATAATTTGGTATGACCTTTCTCTCTCGCTCATAGAAATTCTCATGCGCTGATATAAACAGTCGGTTCAGAAAGTGCACGTTAAATACATCAAATAAATGAAATTCTGAAGATAAAGTAGGCCTTTCAGGATATACGTAGTCTACAAGTAACTTTGATATGTTTGGAGCAGAGCTAAGTGTGGTTTTGTAGCTCCAAACATAGTACCGTCAAAAGAAAAATGGTTTTATAATTTGAAAAAATAGTGCTATAATTTATTTCACATCGTCTCACTACCCGCACGTCAAATTTTATATTTCTATTTTATTTCTATAAATACCTTGGAAAAACTTAACAATTGTTACATTTTCCAACGAGACATGAAGTACGGACTTTAATTCATTGAAAACAAGTAACACCAAATATCTCTAAAATTAAGTTTGTTTTCAAAATGCAGAGTTATTTTTCATATTCTCATTGTTGTTTTGGCTAGACAACAAACTTCAAACCAAAATATCGATTTTTTTAAAAAGAATATTTACTTTACAAGGTGCAAATACCGTGATAGAGGGGTGTATCCACATTAGCGTGGAGTGTGGTTAGGAAAATGGGCTGCAGAAAACTCATCCTGGAGCACCCACCTGAAACTTTAACCCCAATATTACCATCAGCACCTTGGACTCTCGACCATTGTTGCTGGGTTCCACCTGAATTTACTTTTCAACAAAGATATATTTTATATCTATCCAAACAAATTCAGACTTCTGATCTTGCTAGCGTAGATTAATAAAGCATCTAAATAATTATTTTAGGATCATTGTGATAAAAAAAAAATGTCAGAGAAGTTCGATGATGACTGCACGTGTAATTTGTTATTGGTAAAGAATTGTAAAAGTGGTTTTGAAGGTAAACCTGTTTTGTCGATTCAGTCCAAGTTCATTATATCGTGTGTTTTTTTTTTACTTGAACGTCCTTACAAAAACAGAGAGCATCATTAGCAATGTAGTAAACTATTCAACAGTTTTACAGCGGCCTTTGCAACATCAACGTCGGCGCACTGAAGTACATCACAATTGACTTTTCATAACGCGCCAGGTATTGTAATGTGATTAATGTCGTTTCGCACGCGAAGGGAATCAGCGGCGCGACCGCGCGGTAGCCGTGAGACAGAAACAAAAACATTCGTCTGCTCTGTGACGTCAGACGGAGGCATGCCCATCAGTGATGGCGGACGGATGCTACGTAAAGATAGTGCAAAGTCCCCCAAGAAATCACGTAAAACGGAGGAACGGCCAGGGAAATGCGACCCGCAGTCTGTGCACAAGAAAAACTTGTATTTTGTTTCGTACCCAGTAATATTTGTTTTTAATATCCTCAGGACGTTATTGTATCAGTTGTTTATTATATTGAAATATTTGTATACCTCCACTTCGAAGTTAGTCCACCGTCCAAAAACAAATTTGAGCTGTAATGTAGAGCTAGTTGTTCCCGACAGTGAAAGTGAAGCTCAGGATTATCCTCAAGACATGTCTCAACTTCACCCGAAACACCCAACGGGACCTGGGCCAGGGGATCCCTTGTTGGCCAAACAAAAACATCACCATCGGAGGGCGTTCGAGTTCATTTCAAAGGCGCTGAAAATTGACGAAGAAAATGAAGGTAGGATCTCACAGATTTAAATATTGACCGTTTATATAGGACCAAGTGTTTTATAGACAGTATGACTTGTAAAGAGCCATGGGTGGGTGGGGGTTAGGGCGTTAAAATTATGCTCATAAGAGTCAGCTAGATTATTCATAGGACAGAAGGAACCCATTTTCACTTAAATTAGAAAATAAAAATTATTTTGTATAAAAAATGAATATTAAATAATATGGGAATAGTACACAAAGAGAGTGGAATTATGTTCACTTGTTATTGGCTAGTAAAGTGAATTAAATCCAATAGGTTTTATCATCTTTACACACAACAATAGCAAAGTTTCAATGACATCTTAGCAAGATTAGTATTGTTTAGTTTTTACCTTATATGAGTATACAATTAAAACTCAACTAAATCACAGGATAACGTAAATATCATTGAATGAATTTGTCACAACATGTCACCAAAGGTATAAAGTAAATATGCAATTTGCTTAGCATTTTTACTCTTATAAACTAGCCCAACCTAACAAAACCTAACCTTCCATCTAACAAACAAATTTTTCCTGAAATATCTTATACTAGCATTGAGAAACATGTCATTTTGATCCATTGTTCTATTATATTCCTATTATATCGGTAATATTCACATTGGCGGGCACGGAGGCAAGGACTTCTACCTAGATGTTAGTCTCATCGAAGTCGGTTTTGCTGTTGACGAGACAGGTTTGAATCCGTTAAGGTGTTTTTTGGGGGGTTCCCGCTTTCACCACACAAATCCAGGTAGGCTCCTACCGATATATTTCCTCGAAATGTTGTCTACTGCATCCCTATCCCACTGACATGTTAAAATGTGTAGTTCCTTAGCCCGAGCAAATAGAAACTAGGCAATAACAATCTTTAACAAGCTCACTGGATTACGAGCGCTTACCATTACTTTTAAAGAATGTGAAAAAATACACTTTTTAGAAAACACTTTTAAGTGGGCCTAAGTTAATTAATATCAGACACAAAAAAAGTGAGCTGTCCAGTACTAAAACTACCAATATTCAATTAATAAATTAGAAAATATTGGTTCGACTCGCCTCTTTCACATTAAAACATTTAGCTTTTAAAATTAATCATAATAATAACTTAATTACTCTCTAGTGCATTAGCAGCTTGTTCATTGCCGCACTTAACAAAATTACGCCACCTATCCCTATCTTGAGCTAATTCTAGCCAATCTACCTCATTACACTCTATCCCTATCTTAAGCTAGTTATATATATTTCAGGTCCATTCTAATGTTATTTTCCCATCTGTATCTAAGTCTTCCCAATGGTTTCTTCCCATTGGATTAGCCAGTCAGTACCCTGAACATGGTTATAGTTTTTCCCATTTGTTTTGCATGTTCTGCTCACCGTAATCTGTAAGACTTGATTATTCTTGTGTGTGTCTTGTGATGAGTACAGGGTATTTAACTCGTCATTATGTAACCTCCTCCAATCCCTAGTAGTCTCTCTAAGTTTTTGGTTGCATTGTCAGATTTACAAGGATAATCCGCAGCTATTTTTTTCCATTAATTTGCAACAACAAAAAAACAGAGTAAAACTCTGCTACAGTAGCTCCATGGCTTCTTTGGTGCTGACTGACAGCTCACATCTGACAGCTGACAGCTTTAAAAAGTTACCAGACCAAATTACGTATCCCTACGCCGAACCAGATGATCTGCAAAAACATGTGTTTAGTAGATGTTACTTTTGAAAGTCAAAATTTAGGTATATACCTAAATGTTGACTGTCAAAAGTCAGCTGTGAGCTGTCAGTCAGCACCAAACAAGCCAATCACATCCATATAATAACCACCATATGTTACTCTAATGAATATGGCAGACTACATTTTATTTTTCCAATTATTGGTGGACCGGTGAAAAATGACTAATTACTGCAATAGGTAGCCTAATTTTAAATCCAGCTTAAACCTAAAAAACTAGGCTACGCCTAATAAAAAGAGGGCAAACATTTTACGAACAGATAGGACATCATCATCAGAAACGTGAAAACTTTGTTTATCCCTCCCCATATGCTCTACCCTGAATACATTTTAAATTATGCATAGATAAAAGAAAAGTCCTAAATATCCCTAGACCTGAATCTAAACTAACTATATTATTCCAGCACATAATAGGCCAGACTAGTTTGTATCAGGTGTTTCAAGGCATGCGTTTAGACATATTGTAAGACTTGATGCATCTCCGTGGCCTTGTTACTATTCACCGACTGTATCTGGTGCCATCCAGGGTCAATGGTGCACTTGCAGACCTTACAATCTTAGGTCTAAATATGGTGAAGTCAGCCCGGCCTAGTTAGTCTGGTGAATTGAACCAGCAGCTGTTAGCTAGACAACAGGTTTCACACAAATTGGGCCTTTAGGAAACTTTGGAGGTTGCTTTAAATGTCGGAGGAACTATGAAGTTTCCTCAAATGTCAGCGAAACTATGAAGTTTCCTCAAACGTCAGGGAAACCATGAAGTTTCCTCAAACGTCAGGGAAACTATGAAGTTTCCTCAAATGTCAGGGAAACTAACAAGTTTCCTCAAATGTCAGGGAAACTATGAAGTTTCCTCCGGACTTCAGGGAAACTATCAAGTTCCTCCAAACATCAGGGAAACTATCAAGTTTCCTCAAATGTCAGGGAAACTATCAAGTTTCCTCCGGTCTTCAGGGAAACTATCAAGTTCCTCCAGACGTCAGGGAAACTCAATTTTCCTCCGGACTTCAGGGAAACTATCAAGTTCCTCCAAACATCAGGGAAACTATCAAGTTTCCTCCGGACTTCAGGGAAACTATCAAGTTCCTCCAAACATCAGGGAAACTATCAAGTTCCTCCAGACGTCAGGGAAACTATCAAGTTCCTCCAGACGTCAGGGAAACTATCAAGTTCCTCCAGACGTCAGGGAAACTATCAAGTTTCCTCAAATGTCAGGGAAACTATCAAGTTTCCTCCGGTCTTCAGGGAAACTATCAAGTTCCTCCAAACATCAGGGAAACTATCAAGTTCCTCCAGACGTCAGGGAAACTATCAAGTTCCTCCAGATGTCAGGGAAACTATCAAGTTCCTCCAAACGTCAGGGAACCTATCAAGTTCCTCCAAACGTCGGGGAAACTATCAAGTTCCTCCAGACGTCAGGAAAACTATCAAGTTCCTCCAAATGTCAGGGAAACTATCAAGTTCCTCCAAACATCAGGGAAACTATCAAGTTCCTCCAAACATCAGGGAAACTATCAAGTTCCTCCACAAGTTCCTCCAAACGTTGGGACACTATGAAGTTTTCTCCAAACATAAGGGAAACTATCAAGTTCCTCCAAATGTCAGGGAAACTATCAAGTTCCTCCAAACGTCAGGGAAACTATCAAGTTCCTCCACAAGTTCCTCCAAACATCAGGGAAACTATCAAGTTCCTCCACAAGTTCCTCCAAACGTCAGGGAAACTATCAAGTTCCTCCACAAGTTCCTTCAAATGTCAGGGAAACTATCGAGTCCCTCCAAACATCAGGGAAACTATCAAGTTCCTCCAAACGTCAGGGAAACTATCAAGTTCCTCCAAATGTCAGGGAAACTATCAAGTTCCTCCACAAGTTCCTCCAAATGTCAGGTAAACTATCAAGCTCCTCCAAACGTCAGGTAAACTATCAAGCTCCTCCAAACATCAGGTAAACTATCAAGCTCCTCCAAACGTCAGGTAAACTATCAAGCTCCTCCAAACGTCAGGTAAACTATCAAGCTCCTCCAAACGTCAGGTAAACTATCAAGTTCCTCCAAACGTCAGGTAAACTATCAAGATTCCTCCAAACGTCAGGTAAACTATCAAGTTCCTCCAAACGTCAGGGAAACTATCAACTCACCCAGGCTGGTAATTGTCCACGTTGTTCCAGGTCAGAAAGAACTCGCTATTGAGCTGTACAAGAAAGGGATCAGCGAGCTGGAGAAGGGGATTGCTCTGGAGTGTATCGGGGGAAGGGGGGAGGTCTGGGAGCGGGCTCAGAGGCTTCACGAGAAGATGAAGACCAACTTGGCCATGGCCCGGGACAGGCTCGACTTCCTTGGTAAGTTCGTCTTCTCGCGCTTTTATCTGTTACTCTGGTGATAATATTCTGTTACCTCTTGCATCCGAAACACTCGGCCTACTGGTACCGGGACTCCAAACCACTGGTATTCTCCTAGAAGACTTGACCAGGGGTATCTAACTTAAAAGCACCTGAGAGCCACAGTTGAATCTAGCATCATAATCGGGGAATGTCTCTCGAGCTAAACAAGGACGAGAACAGGTATTTAATTGTCAATGAAATGAGAAGTGATACGGGTAGTTTATAAATATTTAGCTACATATTAAAATATACAATCTTTGATACATCAATAAAATCCAGCAGATGTTTATAAGGAAGAAATTAAACATAAACATCAGTTGGAGCCTCGGATTTTTCCCACTTCTCGGCTAAAAAAAACATCATTTCTACTGCAGTAGATTACTTTTCCAAGAAACTTTGTAGGCCGCAAAAAAAAAAAAATGTATCACAGTTTGCTAGTTTGAAACCCCTGAAATAGATCTACACTATTTATTAAGGTTGTTACCTGGTCTGAAACTAATGGTAAATATACAGTAGCCCCATGACTTCTTTGGTGCTGACTGACAGCTCACAGCTGACAGCTTTGAAAAGTTACCAGACCAAATTATGTATCCCTACGCCGAACCATATGACCTGCAAAATCATGTGTTTAGCAGCTGTCAATTCTGACAGTCAAAATATAGGTATATACCTAAATGTTGACTGTCATAAGTCAGCTGTGAGCTGTCAGTCAGCACCAAAGAAGCCACGGGGCTACTTTATATACCTAAATGTTGACTGTCAGAAGTCAGCTGTGAGCTGTGAGTCAGCACTAAAGAAGCCACGGGGCTACTTTATATACCTAAATGTTGACTGTCAGAAGTCAGCTGTGAGCTGTCAGTCAGCACCAAAGAAGCCATGGCGCTATTGTAGGTCTAAGGAATTGCACCAGTATAGTAATAATATGATAGCTGGCGCCAACATTCTTGTGTCTAGGGCTGGGGGCCGAGATGCATGTGGTTGCTCTCCTTCATGTGTGTCTGTTGTAGTTTTGTGTAAAACTGTACATTTACTAACATACACATCAAGGGTGTATACACAGGACCCCTTATATGTATATTTACAGAAGGTAACTTAGCAAAATTATTAATACATCAGTCTTATTCTCCGAGAATAACACATCTATGGTCCAATTTTCATAAGAAGGGCCTTTTAGAAATTACAAACTTATTATATTGCTGTCAATATTGATACATTTTACACTTTTATTAAATTGTAACTTTTTTAGCTGTTATAAAGTTCTTCATAAAGTTCTTCCTATGAAAGTAGATCTAGTAACTGTTCTAGCTGTCAGATAAGGTTCTTCCTATGAAAGTAGATCTAGTAACTGCTCTAGCTGTCAGATAAGGTTCTTCCTATGAAAGTAAATCTAGTAATTCTTCTATCAGATAAGGTTCTTCCTATGAGAGTAGATCTAGTAATATTTCTAGCTGTCAGATAAGGTTCTTCCTATGAGAGTAGATCTAGTAATATTTCTAGCTGTCAGATAAGATTCTTCTTATGAAAGTAGATCTAGTAACTGTTCTGTCATAAAATTATTTCCATGAAAGTAGATTTAGAGTCTGTTCATGATAAGTTTTTACCTGGATGACAGTTCAAAAATAATATGGTTAGGTTTTGGAATGCCAACACTTGTAAAAGATCACTGTTTTATTATAAATGTCAAGTTTTTTAAACACTTGTTTTATTTTACATTTAAAATAAGATAAACTTAAGTTTTCTCATACTATTTCATTACTTTAAATAATTTCTTTTTATCCAATCCAAAACAATATTTTAAACATAATTAAAAGTATTTATTATTAGTTTTGGAATGTTATATATTTTGTGTAATATAGTGCATACATTAGTACCTTTTAATACAGGCATCGTATTTACTTGGAAAAGAGAAAATATTTATCTTTTTTTATATATAATAAATTATTTTATGATTATTTTATCATATTTCAAAATATTTAACTGAATAAAATATTTTCATCTACTGCGTCTATTGATCATTGTAAAAAACTTGTTTCCGTCACGTTCAATCACTTGGTTTAAATTTGTCGGTCGCCATTTTGAAGCTATGTTAGTTATACCTTTTGTGGAAGTACTGTGAATAATAATTTTTTTGAGTGTAATAAAATGATAAATAAACTTTTTGTCCGTCCTCAAATAAATATATAAATAATATTGACCTAAATTACTGTGGTTAACTTTCACATTAATATATTGCCATGTTTTAATTACAGTTATTCAAAGTGACAGATGTCAGCTGTTGGCGTAGTGATATATTAGGGATTATTTTTAGTGATGTGTGTATATATATATATATAATAATAATAATAATAATATTTAGCACCGCGTCTTACTACCCGTTCAGGTTATAAGCTTTAAGTACTAATTACTCTAATGGATTAGTAATTGGGAAGGTTGAATTAGAGGAAGTGAACCCACATATGCGTGGAGGGAGAGTTGAAAACCATTTAGGAAAAACCACCCCCAGTTCACCCGACCGAGATTCGAACCTCGATCTCCCCGTCATCAGCAGTAGAGCTCAACAACGACTAGCGCGTTGCCAACTACGCCACCGAGGTGGGTATATATATATATATATATATATATAAGTTTTGTTATTTTGCTAAATTTTAAATATATTTATGTTTGCTAAATCAAAAATATATGTGTAGTAAGTTATATAAATTATTTAGATTTTTTTTCTAGCTCTGATAGAAAGAGTGTGCTATGTAACCTAGTGAAAATCTTGTCCCACTGTTTTGTCGTAATGTTTGTTGAGTGTTGGCTTTTTGTTTTAAGTGTGAATATTTGTTTATGTGTTTTGTTGTGTAGATAGTTCTATTTGTATTATTGTGTTTATCACCAATCATTTATACTACGTATAACCATTTTATTTTTAACAAACCTCCCAAGTAGCCGTTGTGAAGTAGCCTATATCATATTCCTAGATAGGTATAATATTTTGTAAATGTTTGTGATATTTCGATATCATAACATGCCTGGAAAGTAGTTTGGTGACAGTGTTCTCCAGACTTTCGTAAGTTGCATACCCCTTTCGGGGCTACAGCCCAACTACTCTAGCCCTTTCAGATATTTATTTTTACATCCGTTCTTGTTTCCAGTCTGTGGTCGGTTTTTTATTCGAGGCCACGTATTTCCCACTACCGGATCGCTAGGCCTGTCCTAGCTTCATATGACTTATTGGCCTAATCTAACTTAAAATACTAGACCGGACACGACATCCAGTTACCCGGCTGTTAATTTATCACTGTGAAGGGGTACACCCACATTTCACCAATGGTGCATTTTTCGGGCACACCGGGAATCTAATCCGGGACCCTTAACTCGCTAGACAGACACGCTACTGACCGAGCCAAGATGTGGGACCTTTCAGATATTTATATATAAAAAAAGAAAGTTATTTGATAGCTAGTTAAGAATAAACAATTATTTTAAAATTTTAATAAACCCTTAGTGGTAATCCAACATGTGCATTAATTTGTTTTGTTATACTTGCTATTGTTGAAACATATACTAAGTGGTACCTTGCGCACCCTCTGAAGTCTGTGAGGGTGCGCGCCCTTTAGTTTGGGAAACAATGAGCTAGAAGATGCCCCACCAATTGGGTCTAAAGTGCCCTAAATAGGTCTGGTTCTCACAGACATTCAGCAATACTTGTGTGGAATTGTATCATACCAGAATTTGTACAGTTTTTTTCTTTAATTTGTATTAAAAAAATTGTTTTTTTAAGCTTTTTTTAATCCCAATCCTTGATTTATTTATTGGTGTTGCGTTATTTATTATTTTTTGTTTGATATTGCACATTACTTGCTATTGATTTTAGAATAAAAAACTCATCTTTTTTTAATTTAAATTTATTTTTAGAAATAATATTTATCTCGATATGTAATTGTTTATTTGATTTTATTTGCACTAAAGCCCAATAAAATTTGCAGTTTAAATTCCTTGTTTTCAAAATGAAGTAGGTCAAACTAATTCAACATTATTGTGAGCTCTATAATATTTACCTCATTTTTTCTATTTGTAACAGAAGTAATTAATTAATAAATTAATTAATTAATTCAAAAGTCACATTAGTTTTTGTTCTTTTCCTTCTGCCTTTTTATTTTCACTGTTTCAAAATTTGGAAATTAAAAATTACATATATAAATGATCTATTTCTTATAAACATTGCCATCGGAAAGTTATAGTATTTATTATTATCTCAGGGCTGTCCAACCTTCACCTTCTTGGCCACTGCTGTGCACAGGCCCGAACAAAGATTGTTTGTCATCCGTCGTACGACTCCTTAGACTTGGTTTCAAGAACAAATTAACTGAACCAATTCAAGTCAATTAATGTTAGATGCTCTGCATGGTTTTTTCGTAAACATCTTTAAAATAAAATTGTTCTTACTAATTAATTTCAAATGTTTGTGGCTGTAAAACATTTTATTGGACTTAATTATTTGAAAATTGTTTACTGGTTGATATTTAAATTGGAGAGAAAATTAATACAACTAAAAACAAAAATAAATTTTGAAAAACATACATTTTTGGACAGCATTTTTTTTTTGACAGATTTTTTTTTTACTGAGGTTGATATTCTTTGTTGAATTGTTTGAATTCTGTATCTAAAAAAAATTAAACAATGTTAAGTTTAAATTAAAATAACCCTCCACGCTGTGACAGAATCAAACCAGCTTATTTCAGCGGTGTACCCCGCAATTTGTCTGCGGTTGGCCGGCCCTCTTGTCAAGAACCTGTTGGATGTGTTGTTCTTATAGCGAGCCTGGCCCACCTGGGCCGCCTGGCGGTGTGCCCCGACACAAACGCAGGGATGAGGCGGGCACGCTTTGCCCCTTCCTCCCTTGCCCCTGCCCTACACACCTACGCGCAGGAGAAAGGGCCCTCCCGCAGACTCAACCCCCCTTCGCCCCAGTCAGGTACACACCAGGCTCAAACACGGCCATAGAACCAGGGACTCCCTCCCGGACAGTTTGTCAGTTGGTCCCCCTTCTGTGGTTACTAGTGCCTTGGACCTCCTGATTTTAGTGGGTGTTTTATCTGGTAAAATGTTCCACAAAGCCGTTAGAAGGTGGCTTAGGGGAGGAGGACTATTAAAAAAAGTTCTCGATTTAAAAACGAACATTTATTTGTGTATAGACTGGACATTAGTAAATACCAAGAGGTTTTTTTTTAGCACCACGTCTTACTACCTGTTTGAGTTATATGCTTATGTACTAATTACGCTAATGAGTCAGGTATAAGGGAGGTTTAATGTAGAGGTAGTGTATATTTGCGAGGAGGCAGAGCGAGTAACTATTTAAGAAAAACCACTGTCGGTACACCTGACGGGGATCGAACCATGATCTCCCAGCAATCAGCCATCTAGTCTACTGCAAGATTAGTGCCTCAGAACCATGCAGTAGGTTTACCGAGAGAGCAACCCAGACTATCAGTCCCGTTGGGTCGGCCATGATGGCGAGATTTGGGTTCGAATCCAAGTGGGCGTCTACTTTGGGAGATTTTTCCTGAATAGTTTCCCACTCTCCTTCCATGAAAATGTGAGTACATTTCCTCTCTTAGTGTACATATACTGATAGCCTGATTGTGTGGTAAGACGCAAGAGTCGTGATATTATTGGCGCCAGACCTCAAGGTCACCTTCTTTGATCAAGGTGAGAATAGTTCTTGACATTAAAACACAAGCGTTCAGTGCCAGAGCAGGTTTGAGGTAGAGCCCCCCCCCCCCTCTCCAGGCGTTGTTAAAAGGAAAATACGATGACTTGTTCCACTTTCTCCACTCGTCTTGTCCTGTAAAATGACGGTTCAAAAAAAAACTTGTTCTATACGTGCCCCCCTTTTCAAAAGACTAAATTATTAGTGACCTAAAGGAGTGGAGTGATGCATAAGTCGAGATTTTTTTTTATACTCTAGTGTCAGGTTTTTAGTAGTTTTAGATCAAATAAGAGAAAAAAATAATGAACCTATTTATCGCAAAAAAAAATAATGCACACATCATGAACAGTTTCCAGCCACTGGCCGGGTCTGTCTGGAACTTGGGCCTCTCCAATGTCTCCTCTCTTTCCTCCTACTCTCCTCCTCCATTCTCCTCACTTGACCGTATCACCTTAGTCGTTACCCGCCTCGGTGGCGTAGTTGGCTGATGTGCTTGTCGTGTTGAGCTCGACTGCTGAGGACGGGGAGATCGAGGTTCGAATCTCGGTCGGGTTAACTGGGGGTTGGTTTTTCCTAAATGGTTTTCCACTCTCCCTCCACGCAAATGCGGGTCCACTTCCTCTCATTCAACCTTCCCAATTCCTAATCCATTAGAGTAATTAGTACTTAAAGCGTATAACCCGAACGGGTAGTAAGACGCGGTGCTAAATATTATTATTATTATTATTATTATTATCTTAGTCGTGTCCTCTCTGTCCTGTCCTGCGCTGACTCCTCTACACTTCCTCGGCACATCCCTGCTCCAAATTATATCCCTCACACCTCTCAAATAGTAGTTATATTTAATATCAATAATTATATTTTTATAATTTTCAATCCATACATATGCAGATGGAAATTTGGAAAAGTTGATTTACAAATGATAATCGGTAATAAGCAAGCCCGTATAGTGAAATGGACGATCCTGCTTATTTTGACACGATCAATCTGGTTTTAACAGCTGCTCTTTTCAACCAATGAGAGTCCTTAAAATCGTGTTTGTGAAATCATGATTGGGCGACATTTATTTCTGCGATATACTAAACAAATATGTTACGATAATGAAAGGTTGTTATTCCAATAGTTCTATAGTAAATATTTAATATATTCACGTTTGTCAATGTTTACCGCGATCTCACAGTTTAAAAACCTGTGCCGTTGGTTGTATTCACCCTGGGGTACTTATATCCCCGGGGCCAGGGCTAGGTCCAAACACAGGATACCAGGATGAAAGAACACCCATCGGGTAGCGGCATTTTAATTACATTATTTTGGCTTTAATTCATTTTACATGTAGTCTATAGAATATATAAAATTAACTATGGAGCAACAACTTTGGGGGACCCACTTCGGTGGTCGCACGGTCTAACACGTAACTCTTGTGTTGACTGGATTGCCTATAACGGGATTGGGGTTAGAATCCCCCTCAAGTAGATTTTCCTAAATAGTCTCTCACAATCCTTCCACACAAATTTTACCTTTCCCGTTCCTAATTCCATTTGGCGTAACCAATGTATGGATATAACGTGGCCGGTTACTGAGATGATGTGGGAACAGAGTTGGCTCGGATCTTGAGATCCAAGGGGGGAGGAGGGAACTATCGCTTTACAGTTCCCGTTGTCACGTGGCAGTGACAAATATACTTTTCAACCCCTAGAGCTCTAAGGCTCTCGAAAGTAAATAGCTTTTGACGAGTGAGCTATGAAGTCATGTGACGGATGACTTTACAGACTTTTTGACATGACAACTAGTGACCAACACATTTATATCAATTTTTTTTTTTGCACAATAAAGGACATCCATTAAAGTTTATACAAACATTTTGGGCCAGCTCAGAACTGTCCGGGGTACCTTGGTTCTATTCTGGTCTGTGCAGTTATTTAATTACAAAGTCTATCTATTTTTCTGCCATATTGGTATAGGAATGCAGCTCCTTTATCATTTCATAGTTTAAAAAATAAATCTAACCATTAACTAATTAAAAGTTTTAACTATTTATTTATTTATTTTCCTACTAACCCCTCGCATATCGGGTGAAATGAAAACCTAACACAGGCTAAAACTAAGATTAAACTTATTATTTGCTTGTTAATTTTTATTTTTTTTTATTTTTTTAATCATGTGATGCTCCCACCATAACACTGGCCAATCACATGCTAGCAGGCTGATTCGGTAAACACACCTGGCTCTTAAACCGAGAAGTTTCATCTGCCAGCGGTTGAGGATAGTTTTATTTGGTACTGGTTGAGGATAGTTTCATCTGTTACTGGTTGAGGATAGTTTTATCTGGCACCAATTGAAGGTAGTTTCATCTGTTACTGGTTGAGGATAGTTTTATCTGGCACGATTTGAAGGTAGTTTCATCTGGTACTGGTTGAGGATAGTTTTATCTGGCACGATTTGAAGGTAGTTTCATCTGTTACTGGTTGAGGATAGTTTTATCTGGCACGGGTTGAGGATAGTTTTATTTGGTACTGGTTGAGGATAGTTTCATCTGTTACTGGTTGAGGATAGTTTTATCTGGCACCAATTGAAGGTAGTTTCATCTGTTACTAGTTGAGGATAGTTTCATCTGTTACTGGTTGAGGTTAATATGCTATTGTTTAATTTTGACGCTAGGATTTTAGGTGTAGGATTATCCAGGGAATTGAGAACTAAATAAATACTAACACCTATGAGTTTTCTAACCCATAAATCAGTTCTGTAAACCGTACATTATGAATACTAATTGTACTATTTTAGCACCTGTACACTCCAATATCGGAACATTTCCTCGTGAAGTAATGTCCTGGGACTCTACTACAAAGCAGCAAAATACTACATTAATTATTAAACACTATAAAAATAGTTAGTTTGATCAATATTGCTTACCTAAATGATAGTATATATAGCCAGTTGCTTACCAAGCGCTAGTTTAGTTTTGTGTTGGGAATATATACATATTATTCTAGATTTTGTGTAGTAGCCTTCCAGACAAAATGCAATCCATTTCAAGTCCATGTACGACCACTAGGGACTAGATAGTTGGCGACCTTGTCATAACCATATATGGTCTGGTTCTTCCATTAGCTAAAATGATTCTTATTGAAGGTTGGTTGTGAAATGGTTCAAAGTCACACCCCCGCCACTGTGGGATGGTTTTCCCCCCCCTCCCCCTCTCGACATAATGCTTGAATCGTCTCCTTGCCGGTGCGATAATTCTGCTATTGGTGTCATGCTTGCATGATCCTGTTAAAACACGGCATGATAGCATGTGATGTGCATGATAACGTTGTCGCATCGTGTTTCGTGCCCTCGGGAATGTCACGTTTTGAGCCGCGATGGCGGAACAGTGTATCTGCCTACGATATTGGTTTTAAAATGTAAATTATAACACTGGAAAAAAATAATGAATTGCTATAACAAATCTAGGGATGTGTCAAGGTCATTTGTTAAATGTGAACCAAAGTTGAAGTTAAGGTCTCTGTTCGTATCACATTAGAATACTTTTAATTTCTAAATTATTATCTATTAGATGCAACTTGGTAAAGAGAGAGAAAAGCCCCCTAGTTTTCTTCTTCCTCCAAAATGTTTCCGAGATGTAAGGGCTATTGTGGATATCAAAGTGAAAGAGATTTGACCTTTAACCTTGACATTTCAAAGCACACTTAGGTTAAGACGGATTCATGGACACTTGGACAAAGAAGCCAATCTTGTCTGGTCTGGTCTGGTCTACCATTTACAAGGAGATAGAGGGTTTTAATCCCAATTGGGTGAGGTGTTATTTTCCCTAGAAAGATTTCCACTCTCTACACCAAATGCAAATGTATTTTCTTTAAATTCTACCCTCCTCGTCCCTATTATAGTAGTGTAAATATGAAGATAAACCCGGTCGAGTAGTAATCTTTGGAAAACATCTTGTCTTGACGCTACGAACTGGTGTGTGTCTGTGTGGGGTAGCTGTCGGCCGCAAGCTGACCATCCCGAGCAAGAGGGCCCCCGGCGGGCAACTCAACAAGAGCCAGACCTTGCCTCGCAGTATGGGCTCACGCTCCAGGAACGCTGCCCCCACCGCTACAGTCAATAAGCCCAGCTCTACGCCTCCTGCCATCAAGAGACAGCTCTCGGTACTTTAAACCACTAGTTAATTCTCAAACTACTAATTCACTCTAGGTATGAAGGATGCCAGAAACTGGTAATATAAGTGGTGATACTCCTCAGAAAAGTCGCAAAGTAAAGTCCTTTGGGAGTTTTGTCAATTGCTCACCCCATTTGGGGCCATGGTATAACCATCGGAGCTCTTCCAGTCTTTCATAAAACAAGAGGAATAAATACTTATTATTTTGTTAAGAGTAAACAGTCTTTCCAAACAAAGCCATGATGGAGGGAAAGAAAGGATTTTATAGATCCTCAACATCGTGTCAAAATGTTGGTTTAATAGACTTACTGTTCTACCTGCATCGGTTGTAAAATGGTCGCTGGACAGTGGTGGGGTTGTCGGGGTTCAACTCCCGGTTAGGTGGACTGAGGGTGGGTCTTGTCCCCCTGAAGATTCGAGGAACACTGTCCTCAGCTATTCAACTTGCATCAATATTTCATAAACGACAGCGCACGGTACATCATGAGCGAAGTTGTGTTTCTATCCAGGGCCCCAGCAGCTCCCCTGTACGGAGACCCACCTCTGGCCCCGCTGGAGGCTCCAAGGCTGCTTCGCGCAAGAACCCGGCCCTCAAGGGCGTGGACCCTAAACTTGCTCAAATCATCCTGGATGAGATCCTGGAGGGAGGGTCCCCCATCCATTGGGAGGATATAGCTGGCCAGGAGGTATATCTCATGTTTACTGAGGGGTGGAGGACATAGCTGACCAGGAGGTATATCTCATGTTTACTGAGGGGTGGAGGACATAGCTGGCCAGGAGGTATATCTCATGTTTACTGAGGGGTGGAGGACATAGCTGGCCAGGAGGTATATCTCATGTTTACTGAGGGGTGGAGGACATAGCTGGCCAGGAGGTATATCTCATGTTTACTGAGGGGTGGAGGACATAGCTGGCCAGGAGGTATATCTCATGTTTACTGAGGGGTGGAGGACATAGCTGGCCAGGAGGTATATCTCATGTTTACTGAGGGGTGGAGGACATAGCTGGCCAGGAGGTATATCTCATGTTTACTGAGGGGTGGAGGACATAGCTGGCCAGGAGGTATATCTCATGTTTACTGAGGGGTGGAGGACATAGCTGGCCAGGAGGTATATCTCATGTTTACTGAGGGGTGGAGGACATAGCTGGCCAGGAGGTATATCTCATGTTTACTGAGGGGTGGAGGACATAGCTGGCCAGGAGGTATATCTCATGTTTACTGAGGGGTGGAGGACATAGCTGGCCAGGAGGTATATCTCATGTTTACTGAGGGGTGGAGGACATAGCTGGCCAGGAGGTATATCTCATGTTTACTGAGGGGTGGAGGACATAGCTGGCCAGGAGGTATATCTCATGTTTACTGAGGGGTGGAGGACATAGCTGGCCAGGAGGTATATCTCATGTTTACTGAGGGGTGGAGGACATAGCTGGCCAGGAGGTATATCTCATGTTTACTGAGGGGTGGAGGACATAGCTGGCCAGGAGGTATATCTCATGTTTACTGAGGGGTGGAGGACATAGCTGGCCAGGAGGTATATCTCATGTTTACTGAGGGGTGGAGGACATAGCTGGCCAGGAGGTATATCTCATGTTTACTGAGGGGTGGAGGACATAGCTGGCCAGGAGGTATATCTCATGTTTACTGAGGGGTGGAGGACATAGCTGGCCAGGAGGTATATCTCATGTTTACTGAGGGGTGGAGGACATAGCTGGCCAGGAGGTATATCTCATGTTTACTGAGGGGTGGAGGACATAGCTGGCCAGGAGGTATATCTCATGTTTACTGAGGGGTGGAGGACATAGCTGGCCAGGAGGTATATCTCATGTTTACTGAGGGGTGGAGGACATAGCTGGCCAGGAGGTATATCTCATGTTTACTGAGCGGTGGAGGACATAGCTGACCAGGAGGTATATCTGTGTATTCACTGTGTGAACAACATAAACAACTTGATAAAAACGTTAGTTTAAAAACTACAAACATGTTTTTTGTTGTTGTGGCCAACATTAATAACATCTAACTATTTTGTTATCAGGTTATAGGTATTGATGTTGTCTATCTAAAGTGACACCTCAGATGAGATCACATGACTTGACGTGAAAGTAGATCTAGTAGTTACTATAGTAACCAAAGATTCCTCTATCAAACTGTGATCTGTACCTTGATACCATTTCACACCTCCAGGTGGCGAAACAAGCCCTGCAGGAGATGGTCATCTACCCCGCGCTGCGGCCCGAGCTGTTCACGGGCCTACGGACACCCTCCCGGGGTCTGCTTCTCTTCGGACCCCCGGGGAACGGTAAAACGCTGCTGGCTCGCGCTGTCGCCACCGAGTGCTCTGCCACCTTCTTCAGCATCAGCGCGGCCAGCCTTACCTCCAAGTTCGTCGGCGAGGGGGAGAAACTAGTGAGGGCCCTGTTCGCCGTCGCGCGCGAGCTGCAGGTGACTTGCCGGTGACGAGGTCGAGGGTTCGAATCCCCGCCAGGTGTATTTAGGTGGTTTTTCCTAAATGGTTTTCCACTTTCCCTCCACGCAAATGCGGACTCACTTCCTCTAATTCAACCTTCCCAATTCCAAATGCATTAGAGTAATAAGTACTTAAAGCGTACAACCCGAATGGGTAGTAAGACGCGGTGCTAAATATTATTATTATTGATTATAGTTTCTATAAAAAGTATAATTATTAGTTTTACTTGTATTCAGATTCAGATTCGTAGGCTAACACGATAGTTGGACATGACCACCCCCCTCCTCTCTTTGTCAGCCCTCCATCATCTTCATCGACGAGGTGGACTCGCTGCTGTCCGAGCGACGGGAAGGCGAGCACGAGGCGAGCAGACGCCTCAAGACGGAGTTCCTGGTGGAGTTTGACGGTCTTCCGTCTAGCCCCGAAGAGAGGGTTCTAGTCATGGCCGCCACCAACAGACCGCAGGAGCTGGACGAGGCCGCCCTAAGGTACCCGGGCACATGCGCCCGCTCGAGCTTTGTCCGAAGCACTCACTAGGTTTATTTTACCGTTTTTCCTGCTCTCAACTACGATAATACTCTGGTCTATAGAAACTCGGGAGCATTATTAATTATCCGCTACGGTGGCTGCATGGCCTGAGGTGTCATTCTCTTGTTAGACTGGGGGTTTGGATCCAGGTCGGGTGGTTTTTCCTAACTGGTCTCTTCATACAAATGAGGGTACTCTTCCTCTAAATTCAACCTTCATCATCACTACCCCATTGGTGTAATTATTATTTAAGGATATAACCCAAATGGACACATTGATGAAAATATATATAGATAAAACCAACCTATTACCAAAATGGTTTTATTTTCTAAGAGATAGACAGATCTTGTGGGTTAATTGTGTCGCGTCGGTGACCTGGAGGTCTAGGGGTAAGGTGTCAGACTTCTGTGCTGGGGGTCTGGGGTTTAATCCTCGGTCCCGGCACAGATTTATCTGATTACCAAACCCTTCCTTCACCTCTGACAAGACATCTTGTGAATGT
>CABEEJ010001610.1:71809-88275 GCA_901482245.1 Timema douglasi
AGTCAAGGTAAGACTGCTACCTTGCTTGGTTCCACTATGGTGTAGCTTATAAGATAGGGTCATAGTGTAATCAGTCAAGGTGAGATTACTACCTTGCTTGGTTCCACTATGGTGTAGCTTATAAGATAGGACCATAGTGTAATCAGTCAAGGTAAGACTGCTACCTTGCTCGGTTCCACTATGGTGTAGCTTATAAGATAGGGCCATAGTGTAACCAGCCAAGGTAAGACTGCTACCTTGCTCGGTTCCACTATGGTGTAGCTTATAAGATAGGGTCATAGTGTAATCAGTCAAGGTGAGACTGCTACCTTGCTTGGTTCCACTATGGTGTAGCTCATATGATAGGACCATAGAGTAATCAGTCAAGGTAAGACTCCTACCTTGCTTGGTTCCACTATGGTGTAGCTCATATGATAGGACCATAGTGTAATCAGTCAAGGTAAGGCTGCTACCTTGTTTAGTTCCACGTATGACCGAGACCCTGCACATGACAAAGGAAAGGTTCCATCAAGATGATCACACCTCACAGAGCAGCACATTATCTTCCAAGTCCATACTAACAATTCATCGACAAGAGACAACCAGTTTTCGCAACTTCATAAAATATGGCCAAACAGTAGAGTTTTGTGTCGAATTCATAAAAATAACATTCTTTGTTTAACTTAAATCAATGAAAATGTTTGTAACACAATGGTATTAAAAACCTTATTGCAACAATTTAGACAGTTCACATAAATTATTTTGAACACAAACTTAAGTGTTTTGCAGTAGGCTGTGGTGCGCACAAGACACAACTTTCACAGATTGTGTAAGGAGACAAAATATTCCTCCCTTGTTTCTTAAAGACAAACACACAATCACCCCCCCCCCCCCCCNCCCCCCCCCCCTCGTGCCTCTGGGGACATGACCTCCACCCGTGAGAAAACGCAACTGTAAGAAGGTTTCTAGAAGTTTACAATAAAAAATATCACTTAGAGTGAAAGTTTGATTTTACCTCATATACTTGTCTCGGGGTACATTTAAAGTAAATGTTGGCCACACTGTTTTTATAAGCACTACTCTAGTGTTGCGGTCGGTCCAGCATCGTGAACCCAGAAATTGAAACGTCACATAATTTCCAGGGAGTTGAGGCGTTTGACAGTTTCATTAGAAATACCATAAATTATATATAACTTAGTTGTAAAACACAACCATAAATGTCAAATAATGATTTTAATTACCTTAATATTTAGTTTTTATTTTCAAAAAAGTTACAGGTTATGAAATAATTAATCTCTCATGCACACAAGTGCAAAATACAGAAAAAAAATAAAAATAAAAGGAAGTTAACTGTCATAGTTTGACAGCTATTTTAACATTTTCCCACATCTGATTTTTCTTTTTCTCATTGTCAGATGCATAAAATGCTTTAAAGTGTCAAGCTGAGATTAAATGCATTGTAAAGAGGAATTCAAGATCATAATGGCCGCACGGTCAACCCCGCAGTTATAGCTGGTACAGGCCGTTACAGGGGCATGTGATTGTGTCCTTGCTTTAGACTTCATCAATTAGCTCGTAGAAAAAAAACTTGAATACGGTAGCTTTGTTTTTTCTCCGTTGTCAAAACACGGTGTTGAGATATCTGCTGCTCGTGCTGCCCTCTGTATTTTGCTAAATGAAGGTCATGTAAACAAACTCTAAATGTTTGTGTTTACATTACGCGGTGGCAGTTTTACCAAACTCGGGGTGGCAACACCCTGTCATGATTCTCGTTTAAAAGATCTTTGATGAAAATAATATGATGTAGCTTTGACCATCAATCAAATATCTTTTATGAGAACATTTCCTGAGAGTTTATCAAATTAAAATGAGAGATTTTAAAAGATTAAGAAGCTTTTTGAATCTTAATTCTACAGTATGAACGAGATGTTGAAATTGTATATTTTTCTTACCGATTAATGGAGCGACAGTTTCTTGACACAGTTCTTATTTCCCTACGTCCATTGCACAAAATTTAAAAGGAGATGTGGTGTGTATAACAACACATTTTTAACAGGATATAATATATTTGATAAAATGAATGTCAGTGTAGTGCCACCCTTGAAGAAACAACATTCCCTCCATCCTACAGTACCGAGGTTGTCTCGGCTACCTATCTATTGGTTTATAAAACAGACACTATAGGAATGTGTATTCTTACAATTATGGTTCCCAACTTATTTTACATCGCAGACTAGCAAGAGTACCGTAGATAAGACTAATATTTAATTTTGAGTAAATTAATATTGTTTTTTATCACAATAAGATTAAGTGTGGTTGATAACACAAAAAAAAAAAGGCTTTGTGCTTGAAAACAAAAATATTCAGATTTAAGTCTTTTGTATTTGTTAAATATTATTTTAGAATTAAAACTATACGGGTTGAAAAATATAAAAAATAAATATAAAAAAGAACTAATAATAAAAACTAGCAGGTTTATATAATTGCTCTTTTGTCAATTATTACTTAATTTCAGTAGTATACTTCTAACATTAACCCTTTTAGCGCCCTTCCTACACGTATAGCGCCCGATTTGTGCAAAGAACGCCACAAATATTTCATCATTTTTTTTCAAGGTCGTTCAAGAAAATTCACCCAAACTGTTAATTATGATTGTTATATAATTTTTTTCAGTGTATAATGTTCTATAACAGAGCATAATGTTCTCAATCTAGTGACACTGCAACCCTATCTATCGGGTAGTGCCAGAACTAGCGCCAATCTGGACATCCGATCTTATCAACTCATGACACTAAAAGGGTTAACCGTTACAGGTCTACAAACGTTTGTACGCCAGTCTCCGAGGTCTCACCGGAGCCCAGACATGAGATATCGGGAACAACAGTTTAATAACAACACTTTGAGCGTAGCAGGCTTCCAGACCCAATTGTTTTCTTTATTACAACAATCAAGAAGAATCAAGGGCAAGCAGTGTTTTGTTGATTACATGCTTAGTTTGACAATTATTGATTGTGACTTACACCTAAGGTTTTTTTATTTTTTTTTAACTTTTACAAGGTTAGTGAGAAGTTTGTTTTTCCCTTATTTTTTTAATATGGAGAGAATGAAAAAAGAGGAAAAGTCAGTGAATGTGAAAATGAAAAGTCCTGATTGTAACAAAAGCTCTCACTGGTTTTCTCTACGTCCTACCAAAGACCACCTCCGCGCATTCCGTCAGGCGAGACACATCGACGACAATTGGAAGCACAAGAACTGTCCCCCAGTTCCCTCCCCGGGCGGAATGTCGCGACACACATAGCCCGCGTCGTACAACACCGTACCGCACATTTTGCGACAGTCCCGATCATTACATATAGAGACAAAACTCTGGCCGTTAAAAATGGAATAGTAGGTTTCTCCTTTCTTTATACTTTCAATTATTTCTTTTTTCTACACAACTTAATGTAAACAAAAAAACGCATTTTAGTTACATACGAACGTTAAAAATGCTGCTGTAGTCTAGAAATCTAGTGACACTGTTTTTTTTTTCTTCTATCAGTTCTCGAGTTGTTACATAATAAATGTTTCTTTTTTTTTTCTCGCCGAGTTAAAACAATACTTGTGGCTATTACAACTACGAATGTACAAAGAATGTGGAATTTATAAAATTAACTGGAAACCAGATTTTTTCTGCTTATTCCCTCCCCCCCCCCTCCCTTGTTAACTTATATCTCGCTCACACACACGTGACCAAATGAATGGATCTAGGTAAAAAGTGGTTTCGTCACAAAACTACAATAACTTCTAAAGTCCAAGACGAAGCCAAATTTTCCTACCTCCATCGGTGGAGGTATCGGTGTTTTAATTGTGTCCCCTTTTTTTTTCAGGGGACAAAACCCGGTCAAATTTGCCACCAGCCACAAAAAAAATCACATACCGCAGTACCTGTGTCCATTGTTCCGCATTGCTTATTATAATTTACCAATATTTTTGTTATTTTTTTTTACCTCTTGTCGGCATGTGAGCCGGCACAACCTCACTTAGTGGTGCAGTCTAGTGGTGTAACTCGCATCACTGTGTCTGGAACTGTTGCATGGTGTAAGCCATCATACCGCTGGGCTGCTGCATGGCCGCCCCCTGGGCCACCATCGGCTGGGCCGTTCCGGGCATCTGCGACTGCGCGGGCATGCCCTGCCAGGCCGCCGTCGGAATCTGCATACCCATTCGACCCATGTAGTTCTGCTGGTAGCCCGCAAACTGCCCGTACGGGTATCCTTGCATTCCCTGGAGATACTGCCCCTGCATCTGCGCAGCGGTGGCTGCCGATGCCTGGTAGGTTTGTGGGTACCAATACCCCATCTGCTGCCCGTATGAGTACGGATATTGATTGCCCGCGGGCGCCTGAGTTGTCGTCTGGGCATGGTTCGGGTCACCGGTCTCTTTACCCCAGAAGCACTTTACCGTTTGCCCGTTGATCTCAGTGTTGTGAACAGCTTCTATAGCGTGGGTGGCCGACTCCTTGGTAGAGAATCTGATGAAGGCGTAGCCCTTATCCTTGAACACCCGGATGTCCTGGATGGTGCCGTAGGGGGAGAAGGTCTTCTGCATCAGCTCGTCAGTTATGCCGTTCATGAACCCACCACAGTACACGGTGCAGTTAGTTGGACTCGATTGGTTGTACACCTCATCAAACGTCGGCTGCTTTGTATTGTTGTGTCGTGGCCGCTCGCTTCTGGGAGGGGGCGGTTTCCTTGTGGACCAGTTTGTTCGGATGCTTCGGCTTCCCAACCACTGACCATTCATGGCAGCTATGGCATTTTCCGCCTCCGCCTTTTTTACAAATGATACAAAAGCATAGCCCTTAGATTTCAAAGTTTGTGGATCTCTTACTATTCTGCAGTTGGAAATCTCTCCGAAAGGTGCGAAAGCTTCTCTGAGTGTTTGTGTCTCGATTTCTGGACTGAGGTCGCCAACGAATATGTGGTAATGGTTGCTCGTGTCTTGCTTCGGTTGATTACCTGGCGAGGTTGCCCAGTTTACCTTCATCTCCTTCTCGAGGAATACCCTTTTGTTCATCGCAGCTAGGGCGGTTGCTGCCCCTTGATGGGTGACAAACTCCAGGAAAGCGTACGGATCATTTCCGGGCTCTCTGATGATCTTGCAGCCTTTGACGGGTCCAATCTGCGTGAACAAGGCACACAAAAGATCTTCCGAAACTGTTATATCCAAATTACCTACGTACAAGGTCCGAGGATGGCTTTCGTCACTCATCTGTCTTGACATAATATAACTTTCCACCTTGTAAATATTTTATTATAAGTACTTCGTTGATTAGTAACCCGCTGTATCCACATATGCTTGTAGAAATGCCTGACGCATTTCGAGACTCTTTTGTCAAAACATGGAGTACGATTAGAAATAATATGTTCTATGATACTATTAACTCTAAAATAATGCCAATTTAGAGATAGATAAAAATATATATTTGATATACTCAATATTATTCAAAGATATTTAAACATATCACCATATGGAATAAATTATATTTACACATACAAAACATAAACGTTGTTTGGACAGTAGAAATATTGATAAAGTTTTATCTTTTATAATATAATTAGAGAGTAAATAAAAGCTTAAGGGAACGACACATATACATATATCCTCGCCTTTAGCTAAAGCTATAAAATTCATCCTCATCAGTTTTTAAAATTGATCACAGCATGTATTTGATGGAAAATGCACTTATTCAATTAATATACTTGCATGTATTTAGTAATCAATAATGATTGTATTGAAGGATTGTATAGATATTGGGCATTTTAATGCCCTTGATATATAGTTAATTTAAAATATAATTTTGTGAATAGCTAAATTTAACACTTCTGTGACATAATTTTATAAGTTTTTGATCAAATGAGGGAAATGACATATTAAATTTAAAAAAATTTTGATTTTTGAGCTAGATGTTTGTAATCGAATGCATCACTAGCTCACTATAGTTAATAAAGGCTATTATTATTATATATTTTTTAATTAGTAAAATGGGCACTTTAGTTTCTAGTCAAAGCTTTAAATTATGTTGTATTTCTTTTTCAACATTTTAGTCAATTAGGCCTACAGATTGCTTACTAATTGAATCAAATTCAATGTCACTTTAACATATTTCTATTAAATTGCTTGCAAACAAATATGCACACATATTTTTAGACTTATGAGAGTTTACCTTCCGTATTTTAAGTCAAACTGACCACACTTAAGACTAGCGCTTTGGTTTAGTAGTGGCAGTGGAAGAAATTAGAACTGTCTCAACCAGTATATTTTAAACGTTGGTACATATCAATCTTTTATTTAATTTTGAATCATGGGCGTGTTCAAGTAAACAATCGATTCTTTAAGATCGACAGTGTATTGAAACTATGAATAAAAATTGTATTATTATTTAATTCATCGCTATAATAAACGATTAGCAAATAATCAAAATATTGTTTTTATTTGTTATAGAAATTCGTATATATTAGGCTACATCAACTTATTCAAAGGAAAAAACTAACCAGTTTCAAACTTTGATATGCTCCTGAAAGCTTTTGATAACATATTTATTTCATTTAAATAATCACATATTAATGTATCTCGTATAATCAATAAAATTAATAAACGATGTCGAAATGCCACCCTGCCTTGTATGGGTGTAAGAGAGAAAGAGATACCCTAAAGTCTTTCTCTCTCCTACACAATGGTATGCAGACGACAGCTCAATGTTTTAGAGTGAGCTTACTGTGTTTAAACTTTAGAGGCTCTCCGTTAAATCCACCTCCTCAATTTTGTAAATAAAAATGGACACCAAAATTGAAAACATTTTTTGGGGTTATGTTTCATTACTACCCGAAAAGCTTTAAAGATACAACTTGTTTGTAAATTTGGCTCGTTAACGATATATTCTTTTAATATGATAAAAATGCGGCTCGCGTGACACATAATTTCGTGTAGTTTTTAAAACTGCTCTAAAAACATGGGAGATAAAGATACCCCACAGGAACGGCAAGAAAACGAAATGGAAGCGTTAAAGGTATGACTAAGTTATGTAATTTAGTCCGAAATTATCTTTAATAACCACGATACTTTTTCAATTGTGTATTATACTGTACATAACTGTCATTAGCGTGAAGGTCCCTCCAATCTAAATGTTTATTGGGTTCGATTCTCGATAGCATTATATATTTCAATATCCATTTTCATTGTTTTCTATTTTATAAACAGTAACTTAAGCATATGGATTCATGTCGTGTTTTAATCATAAACCAATCCAAATAAATTGCTAGGTAGGCTTACTAAACAACACCACCCTAATTAATAAACCTGCTTAAGCTGACTAATTATTCACCCGGTTCAGTGGTTGAATGGTCCAAAGCGCTACTCTCGCTATAGACCAAACTGCCGATGATGGAGAGATCGGGGTTCGCTACCCGATCGGGTGCACTGACGGTTGTTTTTCCGCTCAATCTCCACACAAATGAGGAAACACTTCCTATAAATGGTAACTTCCTCGTCTTTAGCATATTAGCATAATTAATAGACTTATAAAAGTGTATTACCCAAACAGGTAGTAAGACATGGTGCTAATAATTTTTTTTAAACTAGGAATTTGGGGTTTAGAATGGAAACTTCATCTAATTACAGTATTAACTTTTTATTCATTATATTTCTATAAATATATTTAATTTTATTATTATAAACACAAGCTAAAAGTACACAAAAATTTTAATACTACCACTACTAAGATTATTTAAAATATTTTTAAAATATAAAATTAAAAATAACATAGGCCTCTCCAACGTCTCCTCTCTTTCCTCCTACTTTCCTCCTCCATTCTCTTCACTTGACCGTATCATCTTAGTCGTGTCTTCTGTATCCTGTCCTGTCCTGGCTCCTCCTCAATTATTCCTCTCACTCTCTCATTTCCACTCCTAGCCATCCTTGTCACTCCCATAATACTCTCATTCCTCTCATTTCCTCTATGTATCAGTGCAAAGTATGTCCTGTAGATATCGCTCCTCTACACTTCCTCGGCACATCCCTGCTCCAAATTATATTCCTCATCCTTCTGGGGGAAAAAACCTCTTCTGTTTTTTAAAATAATTATATAAAGCTATAACTTATCGAGACTTGTGTGTTACAGGCAATATTCGCACGAGAGATGCGTGATGTCCGAAATGATCAAGCTTGGGGACTGTGGAGTCCCCTGGACCTTATAATAACTGTTACACCCCAGCAAGGCAGTAGTGGGCCCCAGGAGGCCCATGTCACCATCGACCTACACATAATCTGCTCTAGCAAATACCCGGATGAGTAAGTTAATTTTGGTTTTAGTCCGTCTATAAATTAAACATTTATATATTACTTCAGTTTCCGTGCGTTATACTCGGGTAAGTTAGCCGACACGCTCGGATACTCGTAGGGCTGACAGAGGGCTCAAAGTGTTAGACATTAATAGAGCTTGGCTACCATTTATGGGGAAGTCAGAGTCCTGTCCGATGAACAGGACAGAGTCATAGTATTATTATCACTTTTTTTTAATCCTGGTCTGTGGAGTCGATACGCAAATCCTTCGACTTTTCTAATTTTCTACTGTCTGGCTTCAACTCTTTCAAAAATGTCTTAAGTATATTAATTAGTAATAACAAATTTACTGCACTAAAATGCTCTGACTAAGACAAACTCTTGGAGAATTTTCTTTGACATTGAGAATTAATATTTAATTTGTCACTCAGAACTATAAACATTGCTCCTAAAAAACAATAAAAGTATAAAGTTCAAATGATTGGTATATTTACCAAATATTGTTAAAATATTACAAGTTTTTCTTTCGAAGCCGGAGTCGGTTCCTTTTTTACTGACACCAACACCACAGCGTTGGTTTTAACATTCTCTTTGCATAAAAATGGTGGTGCATTATGTTATCAACTGGTCTTTAGTCTAGGTGCTACAATATTTTTTTTAATTACCCTACCCCGCCCCCACTTTCCTGCTAGGTACAAAATAAGAATATTTTATTCACCCATTCAACATTTCCATCTTTGTTATTTTCTTATCCAGGGCTCATACCCCATCTTACACCCTCTCACTACCCGGACAATATGACTTACCCCCTCTCACTACCCGGACAATATGACTTACCCCCTCTCACTACCCGGACAATATGACTTACCCCCTCCCTTCCCAATTCCTGGGGGCTGTCGGCAGTCTCTCCCCCCCACCAAACATTTTCCTTGGACAGCATCCTTACTATTGACTTGGGCGATGTTCCAGGCTGCCCTCGGCTTCCTGCGCTCCTGTTACCTCTCATACCCTTGGCTTCCTGCACTCCAGTAACCTCTCATACCCTTGGCTTCCTGCGCTCCTGTAACCTCTCATACCCTTGGCTTCCTGCGCTCCTGTAACCTCTCATACCCTTGGCTTCCTGCGCTCCTGTAACCTCTCATACCCTTGGCTTCCTGCGCTCCTGTAACCTCTCATACCCTTGGCTTCCTGCACTCCAGTAACCTCTCATACCCTTGGCTTCCTGCGCTCCTGTAACCTCTCATACCCTTGGCTTCCTGCACTCCTGTAACCTCTCATACCCTTGGCTTCCTGCGCTCCTGTTACCTCTCATACCCTTGGCTTCCTGCGCTCCTGTAACCTCTCATACCCTTGGCTTCCTGCACTCCAGTAACCTCTCATACCCTTGGCTTCCTGCGCTCCTGTAACCTCTCATACCCTTGGCTTCCTGCGCTCCTGTAACCTCTCATACCCTTGGCTTCCTGCACTCCAGTAACCTCTCATACCCTTGGCTTCCTGCGCTCCTGTAACCTCTCATACCCTTGGCTTCCTGCGCTCCTGTAACCTCTCATACCCTTGGCTTCCTGCACTCCAGTAACCTCTCATACCCTTGGCTTCCTGCGCTCCTGTAACCTCTCATACCCTTGGCTTCCTGCGCTCCTGTAACCTCTCATACCCTTGGCTTCCTGCACTCCAGTAACCTCTCATACCCTTGGCTTCCTGCGCTCCTGTAACCTCTCATACCCTTGGCTTCCTGCGCTCCTGTAACCTCTCATACCCTTGGCTTCCTGCACTCCAGTAACCTCTCATACCCTTGGCTTCCTGCGCTCCTGTAACCTCTCATACCCTTGGCTTCCTGCGCTCCTGTAACCTCTCATACCCTTGGCTTCCTGCACTCCAGTAACCTCTCATGACCTTGGCTTCCTGCACTCCTGTAACCTCTCATACCCTCGGCTTCCTGCACTCCAGTAACCTCATACCCTTGGCTTCCTGCACTCCAGTAACCTCTCATACCCTCATCTTCCTGCACTCCTACAACCTCTCATGCCCTCGGCTTCCTGTGCTCCTGTAACCTCTCATGCCCTTGACTTCCTTTACTCCAGTAACCTCTCATACCCTCATCTTCCTGCACTCCAGTAACCTCTTGTTCCCTCGGCTTCCTGCGCTCCTGTAACCTCTCATACCCTTGGCTTCCTGCACTCCTGTAACCTCTCATACCCTCATCTTCCTGCACTCCAGTAACCTCTCATTCCCTCGGCTTCCTGCGCTCCTGTAACCTCTCATACCCTTGGCTTCCTTCACTCCAGTAACCTCTCATACCCTCGGCTTCCTGCGCTCCTGTAACCTCTCGTGCCCTTGGGTTCCTGCACTCCTGTAACCTCTCATGGCCTTGGCTTCCTGCCCTCCAGTAACCTCTCATGCCCTTGGCTTCCTGCACTCCAGTAACCTCATACCCTTGACTTCCTGCACTCCAGTAACCTCATACCCTTGACTTCCTGCGCTCCAGTAACCTCTCATGCCCTTGGCTTCCTTTGCTCCTGTAACCTCTCATACCCTTCGCTTCCTGCACTCCAGTAACCTCTCATACCCTTGACTTCCTGCACTCCTGTAACCTCTCATGGCCTTGGCTTCCTGCACTCCAGTAACCTCTCATGCCCTTGGCTTCCTGCACTCCAGTAACCTCATACCCTTGTCTTCCTGCACTCCAGTAACCTCTCATGCCCTTGGCTTCCTGCGCTCCTGTAACCTCTCATACCCTTCGCTTTCTGCACTCCAGTAACCTCTCATGCCCTTGGCTTGCTGCGCTCCTGTAACCTCTCATGCCCTTGGCTTCCTGCGCTCCTGTAACCTCTCGTGCCCTTGGCTTCCTGCACTCCTGTAACCTCTCATGCCCTTGGCTTTGTGCACTCCAGTAACCTCTCGTACCCTTGGCTTCCTGCACTCAGTAACCTCTCATACCCTCATCTTCCTGCACTCCTGTAACCTCTCATGTCCTCGGCTTCCTGCACTCCAGTAACCTCTCGTGCCTTTGACTTCCTGCACTCCAGTAACCTCTCATGCCCTTGGCTTCCTGCGCTCCTGTAACCTCTCATACCCTTGGCTTCCTGCACTCCAGTAACCTCTCATACCCTTGGCTTCCTGCGCTCCTGTAACCTCTCATACCCTTGGCTTCCTGCGCTCCTGTAACCTCTCATACCCTTGGCTTCCTGCGCTCCTGTAACCTCTCATGCCCTTGGCTTCCTGCACTCCTGTAACCTCTCATGCCCTTGGCTTCCTGCACTCCAGTAACCTCTCATGCCCTTGGCTTCCTGCGCTCCTGTAACCTCTCATGCCCTTGGCTTCCTGCACTCCTGTAACCTCTCATGCCCTTGGCTTCCTGCGCTCCTGTAACCTCTCATGCCCTTGGCTTCCTGCACTCCTGTAACCTCTCATGCCCTTGGCTTCCTGCGCTCCTGTAACCTCTCATGCCCTTGGCTTCCTGCACTCCTGTAACCTCTCATGCCCTTGGCTTCCTGCGCTCCTGTAACCTCTCATGCCCTTGGCTTCCTGCACTCCTGTAACCTCTCATGCCCTTGGCTTCCTGCGCTCCTGTAACCTCTCATGCCCTTGGCTTCCTGCACTCCTGTAACCTCTCATGCCCTTGGCTTCCTGCGCTCCTGTAACCTCTCATGCCCTTGGCTTCCTGCACTCCTGTAACCTCTCATGCCCTTGGCTTCCTGCGCTCCTGTAACCTCTCATGCCCTTGGCTTCCTGCACTCCTGTAACCTCTCATGCCCTTGGCTTCCTGCGCTCCTGTAACCTCTCATGCCCTTGGCTTCCTGCACTCCTGTAACCTCTCATGCCCTTGGCTTCCTGCGCTCCTGTAACCTCTCATGCCCTTGGCTTCCTGCACTCCAGTAAACTCTCATGTCCTCGGCTTCCTGCGCTCCTGTAACCTCTCATGCCCTTCGCCTCCTGCACTCCAGTAACCTCTCATGTCCTCGGCTTCCTGCGCTCCTGTAACCTCTCATGCCCTTGGCCTCCTGCACTCCAGTAACCTCTCATGTCCTCGGCTTCCTGCGCTCCTGTAACCTCTCATGCCCTTGGCCTCCTGCACTCCAGTAACCTCTCATGTCCTCGGCTTCCTGCGCTCCTGTAACCTCTCATGCCCTTGGCCTCCTGCACTCCAGTAACCTCTCATGTCCTCGGCTTCCTGCGCTCCTGTAACCTCTCATGCCCTTGGCCTCCTGCACTCCAGTAACCTCTCATGTCCTCGGCTTCCTGCGCTCCTGTAACCTCTCATGCCCTTGGCCTCCTGCACTCCAGTAACCTCTCATGTCCTCGGCTTCCTGCGCTCCTGTAACCTCTCATGCCCTTGGCCTCCTGCACTCCAGTAACCTCTCATGTCCTCGGCTTCCTGCGCTCCTGTAACCTCTCATGCCCTTGGCCTCCTGCACTCCAGTAACCTCTCATGTCCTCGGCTTCCTGCGCTCCTGTAACCTCTCATGCCCTTGGCCTCCTGCACTCCAGTAACCTCTCATGTCCTCGGCTTCCTGCGCTCCTGTAACCTCTCATGCCCTTGGCCTCCTGCACTCCAGTAACCTCTCATGTCCTCGGCTTCCTGCGCTCCTGTAACCTCTCATACCCTTGTCTTCCTGCACTCCAGTAACCTCTCATGCCCTTGGCTTCCTGCACTCCAGTAACCTCTCATACCCTTGGCTTCCTGCACTCCAGTAACCTCTCGTGCCCTTGGGTTCCTGCACTCCTGTAACCTCTCATGTCCTTGGCTTCCTGCACTCCTGTAACCTCTCGTGCCCTTGACTTCCTGCACTCCTGTAACCTCTCATGCCCTTGGCTTCCTGCACTCCTGTAACCTCTCGTGCCCTTGACTTCCTGCACTCCTGTAACCTCTCATGCCCTTGGCTTCCTGTGCTCCTGTAACCTCTCATGCCCTTGGGTTCCTGCACTCCTGTAACCTCTCATGCCCTTGGCTTCCTGCGCTCCTGTAACCTCTCATGCCCTTGGCCTCCTGCACTCCAGTAAACTCTCATGTCCTCGGCTTCCTGCGCTCCTGTAACCTCTCATGCCCTTCGCCTCCTGCACTCCAGTAACCTCTCATGTCCTCGGCTTCCTGCGCTCCTGTAACCTCTCATGCCCTCGGCTTCCTGTGCTCAGTAACCTCTCTTGCCCTTGGCCTCCTGCACTCCAGTAACCTCTCATGTCCTCGTCTTCCTGCGCTCCAGTAACCTCTCATGTCCTTGGCTTCCTGCGCTCCTGTAACCTCTCATGCCCTTGGCCTCCTGCACTCCAGTTACCTCTCATGTCCTCGGCTTCCTGCGCTCCTGTAACCTCTCATGCCCTTGGCCTCCTGCACTCCAGTAACCTCTCATGTGCTCGGCTTCCTGCGCTCCTGTAACCTCTCATGCCCTTGGCCTCCTGCACTCCAGTAACCTCTCATGTCCTCGGCTTCCTGCGCTCCTGTAACCTCTCATGCCCTTGGCCTCCTGCACTCCAGTAACCTCTCATGTGCTCGGCTTCCTGCGCTCCAGTAACCTCTCATGCCTTCGGCTTCCTGTGCTCAGTAACCTCTCATGCCCTTGGCTTCCTGCGCTCCTGTAACTTCTCGTGCTCCGGCTCTTCCAGAATCTTTGTATAAGACGACCCCATCACCAGTTTAATTTCTCACTAAGCGTATAACTCGAATGGGTAGTAAGATGCAGTGCTAACCAAACTCTCGCTGAGTTCACAGAGGCAGCTGTATCCCCATCTTCTCTTAGGCCTGTGTTTGCCCCAGATTTCTCTCATCTACTTCTCTTTGTCTTATTTCTTTTACCCCACAGTCTCTTACCACCTACTGCTCCAGGTTGTACACATTCTAGTGACGCTATTGAAGTATTGATGGGAAGGGTAAAATTGAGCTCAAATGTACCTACATTAGCCTGGAGGGAAAGGTGGATATAATTTTGTTTTAAAATTTACATTACATTTCTCTAAGATTTGAACCCCAAACTCCCTGTCACTATAAAACTAGACTATATGATATTCTGAAAATTGAAAAATGACACCTGGACACGGGAATAGAACCTCGAACCTGTGGCTTAGTATGCTAATGCTGTAACCACTGAACTATTCAGGAATAGTCCCGTGCCCAGGGTCATTCTTCAATTATATTTTAAGGCAGAGTCTGTGATGGACGTGCGGAAAATACCCTGGGCGCGGGTTGATTACTGGATAGCTCAGTGGTCGAAGCATTAGCATACTAAGCCACAGGTCCTGGGTTCTTTTCTCGTGTCCAGGTGTCATTTTTCAATTTTCAGGATATGATATCTATATGGAGTAATCCTCACTAAAACATAAATAATAGCTTCGGCTCGTTGATTCTTAGACTTTATGAGCCCGACATCTAGTCCTAATGACGACCAATACCGATTAAATTGGTCTAATTAGCGACTTATTCTAATAAGGAAAGAGCTTCAATTTTTGAAAGAAAAAAAACCCGGGCAAATCCTCCTTGATGTATTTTGAGCCCTTGATCATCTCCCCATCATGAATGGTGTGTCCTGTCCATAGGGCCCCGCAAATATCCCTGGAGCGAAGCAAGGGCCTGTCAACAGAGCGCGTGGTCCAGTTGAGCGTCGACTTGCAGCAGCTGGCTTCGCGACTGGTCGGGGAGGTCATGATATTCGAGCTCGCCCAACACACCCAGGTAAACGACTCGCCATGTGCTCACTCGCCACTGTAACAGAAGGAACACCGCGAAGCTTTGAAGTTACTTACAAAACTACCTGGATATTTTCTCTAACGGACGGTTAGCCGAGCAAGTAGATACAAGGCTACGCTGTGATCAGAAATCTCGCAGAGTTCTGCATTCTTCACTTGACAAAACACAAAATTAGGGCCAGCAATTAGCTTATTTTATTTTAAAATAGTTGGTTTTCATTTTACCTACCTAAGCTATTTGTTATCTGTGGCGTGAGACGGGCTCTTAAGACAGCTGTATTACCTACCTAAGTTAGGTGTTATCTTGGCTAAGTTCTTCCAGAAAAAATACATGTTTTTACCCTAACCACCTGTAAATTCCACAATTTGACTGTTAAATTTCTCCAGAAGTTCCTCCACGAGCACAACAAGCCGGGGTTCAAGTCATTCTACGAGGAAATGGTGATCAGGAAACAGGAACAGCTCCAGAAGGAACAGTTGGTCAGACAACAGCTGGAAGATAAACAGGTATTGTGTGAATTATGTCGACATCTGGAAGTTTCTTCTTATGAAAGTAGATCTAGTAACTGTCGTATCTGTCAGATGCCGCGGCCAGTCTCTTCCCCTCCTCACTTTGTGGTTTTCCACGCTCTCTCCGGCAGAATACTGGCACGTTTTCACGAATCTCACTCTGTATATCCTACACAGTTGGTCACTACTAACCGGCGAACTGGGGACTTGTAATGGGGCCAAGTCCTTGTCGTGTGTTTTAGCGTCAAGCCATCCTGGGCGAGGTCCAGCGCAAGCAGGAGGTGCTCCGTGTGGAGGAGAAGAAGAGGAGGCGGGGGCAAGGGAGGGGAGAGCACTGCTCGACGGACAGGTGACGTACCGTACCACCGTACCGCCTCTTGGCGCGGGGTTAATCCTATTTCTCCTGGTGACAGCCGGCACGCCCTTCACGGTTTCTCTTACAACTAATCAGATGTACCCCAAAGTTTCGTTGCACCCCTACAATAAAATAACCGCACTTAGTTTTTTTTTTAGCGCTGTGTCTTGCTATCTATACTTAGTATATGTCTATATACTAATTACACTAACGTGTTAGGGATTAGGGAGGTTGAATTTAGAGGAAGTGTATCCACATTTGAACGAAGGGAGAGTGGAAAAACCGCCCGAGATTTGAACCTTGATCTCCCCGTCTTTTGCCAGAGCAGTGCCTTAGACCACGCTGTGCGGTGTTTTAGGGGGCAGAGCGTGTCTGAAAGCAGTGACAGCTCGTGTGATCACCGGGGGACCGAACTGTTGACCTTCAACAACCGCGGGGAGAGAGAGGTGCATCGAGTGAAATGTCTAGGTGAGAATTTAGTCGGTACTATCTGCATCGGGTGAAATGTCTAGGTGAGAATTTAGTCGGTACTATCTGCATCGGGTGAAATGTCTAGGTAAGAATTTAGTCGGTACTATCTGCATCGGGTGAAATGTCTAGGTGAGAATTTAGTCGGTACTATCTG
>CABEEJ010001610.1:94702-122533 GCA_901482245.1 Timema douglasi
GAGATGGCCTCCCCTGAGCCAGACAAAAACAACAAACTGGTGAGTGTAGACTCGATATTCTACTCTCACACACAGACCTTCTTGTGACCTTGGTCACTAAGGAACTACTCTTCGGTGTTCACAACGGACTGGACTGGTGATGGCGAGGAGATCAGGGTTCGATTCATGGCCGGGTGTACTCTTGAATGTTTTTTTCCCTAAATGGTTTTTGACACACTCTCCAAACAAATGTTGGTACACTTCTTATAAATCCAACCTTCTTCATCCCTAACAGATTAGCTTAACTACAGTAGCCCCATGGCTTCTTTGGTGCTGACTGACAGCTCACAGCTGACTTCTGACAGTCAAAATTTAGGTGTATACTTAAATTTTGCCTGTCAGAAGTGACAGCTGCTAAACACATGTTTTTGCAGATCATCTGGTTCGGCGTAGGGATACGTAATTTGGTCTGGTAACTTTTTAAAGCTGTGAGTCAGCACCAAAAAAGCCATGGGGCTACTGTACAGTAGTGTAATGTTTCTAAATCAGTTGAGTTTTATTAGTTCTCTTAGCATCGTCTGCTTCACTATTTATCTCACATGACATCAATGAATCGTTACATTTAAACACAACCTCCTAATTCACTGCTCCCAAACACAATGATCATCATCAACATATGTGTTACCATGTCATGGATTACAGATATCACAGCACTGTTCAAGGTCCAATCACTGAACATTCCAAGTAGTTTGTAGCAGGGCCAAGCCTTCGACTCCTTCAGAAATGGCCAAAGTACATCAATTATTGATAATAAGACACAAGAAAGGAAGAAAATATCATTTTTGTGCATTGGACTCTTCCCACATTTCTCCTCTTTCCCTGTGTGGGCTTCCTTCGTCAAATTTACTCTTTGTAGTTTATTTTTCCTTTTTCTTTAGTCTTATCAATTTCCATTATTATACAATTATTTAACCATTGGGCCGCCTCATTTTTAAACATTTTACCTTACCTATAGGTTATTCCAACATTTTTGGTTCCTATTATACTTCTCTTAAGTATTTCCATGTTCTCTAAATATTAATTAATAATAACGTATTGACTGCAGTAAAATGCTTCAATACAAAAGTCTATAAATAGCAAGAGTTGAATGAAGAGGAAATGTACCTGCATTTTAGTGGGAGGAGATTGTAAAACCACAGAGTGAACACCACCCTCACTACATCCCACTGAGTCGAACAATCGCCTCCAGTCTGAGGGGAGAGGGGGGCTTCATACCATCGATACAGGAAAGGGATCTAGTTAACGGCACAATCCCACGTCAACTGTCAAAAGGCCCGTACATCTCTAACGTCACATAGTCCACAAGATTGACGCTGATGTTGTTTCAGCCGGGCGCGGGGGACAGCGTGGAGATGTTGGCGCCTCCCGCCAGGGACGTGAACGTGGAGTGGAACGTCTCCTATCATTCTAGAGCCAGCGCTATCCGGCCGGCCGGAGACAGTTCCGACGACAGTTCCGACGACGACGACAATGACTGGATGGGGTTCCTGTGAGTAGTCGCTGTCCCGCGCTTACTCCAAGGGACAGTAGATGTGTACAACCGCTAGATACGGGTTGAATCAGGGTTGCCACAACCGGGAAAATATGGGGACATTTTTGTGTCTGGAAAAAACTCAGGGGGACTTCACAAAATCTAGTAAAATATATTTGGGACATTTTACCTGAAAGCTTAGAATTTTAGGTCTTTGGATGGAAAAGTAACTGAGGAACTAAACCCGCTGATTCAATCATGTTTTATTAACGTAAAACAAGGGCTGTGAAGCAACAGAAGATGTATTTCTCTCGACATCTTGAGTCCTACTGTTTTTAACCCAAGTTATACTACTTCACACTTGTCGTTTTGATAAAAAAAAGATTTTATTACTCTTTTCTTTAATCTAAGCTTCCGGGAAAAACACGGGAAATTTTAGTAGTAAGAAAATGTTGTGAATCCTGTGAATACAATATTTACGAATACAAACCTCCATTTTACCTAAGATTCGTGAATCTCGAATCGTAGAAAACATGATAAACTTGAGAGCCCGAGGCCTGGTCGTTAAGTTTGGACTCTCATTTTGGGGAGCTGAACCCCCAATAAACATTATTAGTGCTCCAAAACAAATTACAACTCAAAATTAAAAAGAAAAAGGTCTCCTTTTTTTTAAACTTGAATTCTATATTTTTTCGAACTCTAGAATCTTGAATAAACTTAATAATTCGATAGTTCTGGGATTCTGGTTAAAAGATGATACTTGGAGACAAGCATCAAACCTGGGGCTTTTGACTTAGTGTGTCGGGTTCAATTCTCACGGCCTTCATCCGCTACAAATGATGAGTTACATTAATCATTTGAAATTACACTTGGGTAGGGCGCCCTGCTCTAACCCATCTCAGCGCCCACCACAATGCTCTAACCCATCTCAGCGCCCACCACAATGCTCTAACCCATCTCAGCGCCCACCGCAACGCTATAACCCGTCTTGGCGCTCACGGAAACAGTCGTAGGGCGGAACTGTCCACGGCGTATTGATATAAAATGTTGCGCTGTTCTGTGAAATGGACAGGGCCTGCTCCAAGTCCTCGGAGGGCGTAGTGTTTGAGAGAGGGGACTCGGGAGACGTCCCTGAAGCCGACCAGGAGTCTCGGAGGAACAACGGAGGGCAGGGCAGTCGAGGTAACGAGGACGAAGCCAGGGAGATCCAGTTCATGTACATACAAATGGAGTTCTGCGAGAAGAGCACTTTAAGGTGAATCGTAGTGGCAGCACTGATGTACATTATATATATAGTCAGTGTAGTTTTAGTGTTGGTAACACTGCTAAGTATCCTACTGTCATGCGAGGCTGTGTTGGCAGGACTGCCATAGACGGAGGTCTGTGCGCTGACGAGCAGAGAGTCTGGAGGCTGTTTAGGGAAGTGGTGGAGGGGTTGGCGCACATCCACCAGCAAGGGATGATTCACCGGGATCTGAAGCCGGTCAACATTTTCCTTGACTCCAACGATCACGTCAAGATCGGGGACTTTGGTCTGGCCACCACCAGCAACCTGCACAGGTGCGCGTGCACTACCTGTTCTCTCTTCTCTCCCCCACACTCCCTACAGCCCCTTGGTCTTCCTCTTGGCCTGCCCCTGACTTCAATATCCAACATCTTCTCTTCTCCTCACGTGACCGTACCCCCGTAATCGTGTCTTCTCTATCTTGTTCTGCACCGGCTCCTTCTCACCTTCTTCATCCTTGTCACTCCTAGTAACTAATCTAAACATGTATCCAAATTGGCTTTATTTGTTCCGAGGTTAATTTTCACCTCGAGGAAAAAGTATTGGTGAGAAACGCCTACAAGCGAACCCCCATTTAGTAGACATTATCCTGTGGACCCGGCCCTAACACCCCTGGTGTTGTCTGCAGACCGATGGAGCAGGCAGGGCTGTTGACGGAGAGGAGGTTAGCGGAGCTGAGATCGCTGTCGCATGAGATAGGTGACAGTTCACTGACGGGCCAGGTGGGGACAGCGCTGTACGTGGCTCCGGAACTCAACATCCCGGGATTCAAGTTAATCTACAACCAGGTAACGATAACAACGCACACAGTTGACCCCAGGGGACTTTGGGCCGCGATATAACTTTTTACCCCTCTCCCTCTAAAACCTACACACAAATGAGTACAAGTTAAAAAAAAGTAAACACTTGATAGTTTTTGAAACTAACCCTTGCGTATTTATTGCCGAACAAATAGGGGATCGGAGGTTACGAGTGACGGAAAGACGGGTGATTGTTTCAGAAAGTGGACATCTACAGCCTGGGTATAATCTTCTTTGAGATGTGTTTCCCCCTGGAGACCGGGATGGAACGGGTGAAGGTCCTCGCCAACCTGCGTCACCCCGACATCATCCTGCCCCCCACGCTCACCGAGCACGATATGCCCAAACAAGTGCACATCATCAGGTCAGTGGCGGTCCCGTGCCTTTACTGGTGCAATTCTTTTGTTTACCCTGGTCTCTTAAAGTCACTACTGTCAATATTTAGTTGTGCTGCTCATTTAACACTCCCTTCTGATAGAATGAGACCTAGGTCGGGGGATTGGGCGGTAACTACCCCTCTGTCCAGTTGCAGCATTGTACAGTGGGAACTGTGTTCTTCAATATGTTCCCAGCCACCTTTCCTGTACCTTGTTTCAAATATAATACAATTCAAACTGTTATCAATATTATTGAATGTTTGCAGGCTCCTAGTTATCAATGAAATTAATAATATTTAATAATATTTAGCACCGCGTCTTACTACCCGTTCGGGTTATACGCTTTAAGTACTAATTACACTAATGGATTAAGAATTGGGAAGGTTGAATTAGAGGAAGTGAACCCGCATTTTCGTGGAAGGAGAGTGGAAAACCATTTAGGAAAAACCACCCCCAGTTCACCCGGCCGAGATTCGAACCTCGATCTCCCCGTCCTCAGCAGTCGAGCTCTACACAACAAGCGCGTTAGCCAACTACGCCACCGAGGCGGGTCATCAATGAAATTAAAGAGCTCCTTCTCGTCAGGTCTTGTGCTGATACAAAGTCAGTTCAGAAAGTTAAACATTATTTACGTGTAGAAATAAAATAAAATCTTCCTCCCTATAATCGCATCCAGAGCACATAAATGCGTGGTTTCTGACGAGATGTGGTCGACAGGTGGTTGCTGAACCACGACCCAGGGATGCGGCCCAGTTCGGAGGAACTGCTCCAGTCTCCGTACCTCCCGCCGCCCCAGTTGGAGGAGGCGGAACTACAGGAGATGGTCCGACACACGCTGTCCAACCCTCAGAGCAAGGCTTACAAGTACCTGGTGGGCTCCTGCTTCACTCAGGTGAGATTACTTTAGAAACAACCAAATACAGAGACCATCATTCCTTGTTTTATCAATAGTTGACGGTCGAAAATTGGAAAATGTACCAATAAATGTAACAATATACAGGTGACCTGGTGGTCCAGGGGTAAGGTGTCAGACTTCTGTGCTGGCGGCCGGGGTTCAATCCCCGGTCCCGGCACAGATTTACCTGATTACCAAACCCTTCCTTCACCTCTGACAAGACATCTTGTGAATGTGGGGAATGCCAGGCCTCCACCGTGGTTCGGATTCCACGTTAAACTGTAGGTCCCTCCATTTCATCTCACAATCACCCTACCTTTACACATTAGCGTAAGTGCGTATAACCCGAACGGGTAGTAAGACGCGGTGCTAATAATAATAATAATAACAATATATAATAGTTAAAATTCTGATTATTAAATCTTAACCTTCATTTTTCGATTCTCTACTCTGAAACATTCCAATTTTAAAACATTAGATAGAGTTTCAATTCAAGTTGACATATTGACCAGAGTTGAGTATCTTGTATACCGCGGGCTGAGTTGTCGTGTTTATGTCCAGGAGGTGAGTCCAGCCGAGGACATAACCTACCACATGAGCCTACCTCGGGCCTCCTCACCTCTGTTACAAGAGCGGGTCAAGCAGGCGGTGACCAAGGTGTTCCACCGCCACGGGGCCCTCCCTCTCAACACACCCCTCCTCTCCCCGCCGAGTCCTCACCCCCCTTCCTGCGAGTCGTGCGTGAGACTCATGGCGCGCTCGGGCGGCCTGGTGTGCCTCCCGCACGACCTGCGGGTCCCTTTCGCGCGCCACGTGGCCTGGAGCGGTGTCTCCTGCCTCAAGAGGTACGCCGTGGAGCGCGTCTACCGCGAGAAGAAGGTGTTTGGGTTCCACCCGCGAGAGCTGTATGAGTGCGCTTTTGATGTTGTCACGCCCACAGCAGGTATGCCATCACCGAGACAGATACGTAACACTCAAATAAATAATGTTTTATTCACTCTTTACAGCACACCTTTTGTTAGTGTCGTTTTCATTCCAAACTCTTCTTCCCGGTCTAACCATGGCTGCCATTCCATATCTTTAAATCAAGACAATTCCAAATACAAGGTTATAAAGAGAGGGGTGACCTGGTGGTCTAGGGGTAAGGTGTCGGACTTAAGTGCTGGCGGTCCACGGTTCAATCCTCGGTCCCGGCACAGATTTCATCTGATTACCTACAATTTAACGTGGAATCCGAACCACGGTGGAGGCCTGGCATTCCCCACATTCACAAGATGTCTTGTCAGAGGTGAAGGAAGGGTTTGGTAATCAGATAAATCTGTGCCGGGACTGAGGATTGAACCCCGGCCACCAGCATAGAAGTCTGACACCTTACCCCTAGACCGCCAGGTCACCCTAAACAGTATCGATATTGTTATTTAATATACATTTGAGTATAGTTTTATTTTCTTACCAAGCTTTGTTTTCAACGCACTCTAAAAGCTTGTTTATGACCTTGAACTGACCTGCAGGTAACCTGGTCGCAGACGCCGAGCTCCTGTCTGTGGTGTGGGAGATAATCAACGAGTTCCCAAGTCTCCGAGACAAGGCTTGCGTGATAAGACTGAACCACACGTCCTTGTTGCGCGCTATACTGCTGCACTCTGGGATCGAGGAGGAGAAACACGACGGCATGTACGCCTTCCTAAGGGAGGTCAAGGTAACCATGGACCAATATTGTCATGCATAGTGTAACTAATAGTGGATGGTGCACAGCGCACAAAACACAATTCATAATAGAACAACATTTTATAATGAAACGCAATGTTTAAAGCAGGGCTGTGGAGGCTCTGTAAAAAAATATGCCAACTCCGACTTCTAAATAACACTTATATTATGACAATATCTGGTAGTTATATCATTTTAGGTGACCTGGTGGTCTAGGGGTAAGGTGTCAGACTTCTATGCTGGTGGCCGGGGTTCAATCCTCGGTCCCGGCACAGATTTATCTGATTACCAAACACTTCCTTCACCTCTGACAAGATATCTTGTGAATGTGGGGAATGCCAGGCCTCCACCGTGGTTCGGATTCCACGTTAAACTGTAGGTCCTCCGGTTCATCTCACAATCACCCTACCATTACACATTAGCGTAAGTGCGTATAACCCGGACGGGTAGTAAGACGCGGCGCTAATAATAATAATAATATTAATAATAATATATCATTTTAATTTTTATACTTTTGCTATTCTTTCGACTCTTCTCTGTAATTTGGATTGACGAAATTATTCTAATATAATTCACAATGTCAAAGAAGCTTTCCATGAAGTCCTCTCTCTGTATTGGAGCATTTTACTGTTGTCAATTTGTTACTACTAATTAATACAATCAGCCTTTTATGAAGGAGGCCGAGTCGAATACCAGACAAATAGAGAAGTCTGAGTTGGAGGCTCGGCATACCGACTCCACAACCCTGGTTTAAAGTCTCGCGTAAATTAATCAATGTGTTTCAGGACGAGCGCCACTCTAAGTATATCAGTCAGACACTTCCGCTCATGAGCGACCAGGCCATGTGCACTCTAATCCAACTACTCGACCTTGAGGGGCCCCTATCCAAAGTCGCTGCCGTTTTCAAGAGCATCGGCAAGAGGGGGGGTGAGGTCGCTTCACTTGCCACGCAGGCCTTCCATGAGCTGGAGACTGTCATAGGACATGCAGATGCTCTGGGGGTCAAGGTATGAACTAAAGGTCAAACGCTGACCCGCCAATTCAAATCCTCGATTCCCTTGAATCCTTTGGTATTCGAAAGATTTAGGAAGTCGCGTTTCGCACTCCCTCTGGATGAGTTCCGATAGAAAGAAACCTAGGTCGGGGGATTGGGTGGTAACAATTGACTTTCTTAAAGAGACAGCCATTACATCTTTGTCCAGTGACATCAGTGTAAAGTGTGAACTGTATAACACGATGACTTCAAAAAAGTGAAAAGAGATTTTCCTTAAAAAAGAGACAATAACTTTGTTTGAACTTTGAGTTGGCGTATTGTGTTCTGTCCCCAGTGTCGCGTAGTGGTTGCGCCAGGTCTAGCGTACAACTGCCACCATTATAGTGGGGTCATGTGCCAGTTTGTGTGCCAGCTCAACACCAGGAGGGGAAGGAGGGGGATGGAGGTGGTGGCCGCCGGCGGCCGGTACGACGCCATGCTCGCCTCCTTCAGGTACCAACATCTGCATTCCTCCCTCCTCTGAAAGATTTGTATTACATTTGAAATTTCTAAACTTTTTAATTAATTTTCTGTCAGTGCATCTCAATATGTTCAGGTTATAGTTACGCTAATCTATTAGAAATGAGGAAGGTCGAATTTAAATGAAGTGTACCCTCATTTGTGGGGAGAAAGAGTAGAAAACTATTAGAAAAAAAAAAATTACAACGCATCCTGCAAAACACATTTTATATTGGTTCTTCTAATACATCCCATCCTCAAATGTTGGCGATTGTAAGGTAATCCCCCTCCCTCAATGTTGACGACTGTAAGGTAATCCTCCTCCCCAATGTTGACAACTGTAAGGTAATCCCCCTCCCCAATGTTGACGACTGTAAGGTAATCCCCCTCCCCCCAATGTTGATGACTGTAAAGTACCTCCCTCCCTCTCTTGCAGACAGAACCTCGAGTTGACAGGGGTGTCAGGAAAGGGATCGAGCCAGGCGGCCGCAGGCGTCAGCATCTCTCTGGACCGCCTCGTGTCAGCGCTGCAGGAGCTAGAGGAGGGAGAAGAAGAGGGAGACGATACCCCTTTTGGGGCCCTGGACGTGGTGGTCTGCTCTCTGGGAAGGAGCCCCATGGTGAGGGAGAAGTGTACCCTCATCAGAGAACTATGGGCTGCTGGGATACGGGCCACGATTCTCGACGCTATCCAGGTTAGTAACCCTCTTCCGTCATTATAGGGGGTGGTGTGGTTTAGGGCGTCTGTCTCGCAATAGACCGGAGTGTTGGTAACCGTGAGGTCGGGCACACTAAGGGTAGTTTTACCATCTCATATTCATGTTAATGTGGGTGCATTTTCTCTAAACTACCCTCTCACCATTTACAATAACCTCATTATTGAACATACTAATAATAAAAATAATATTTGATCCTGAGAGCCAGCCTTCTTTCATAAATGTACCCCCAAATTTGCATGGAGGGAGAGTGGAAAATATATAAGTTAAAAAAACACCCTCTCCCCCTGAAACGGATTCAAATCCCAATACTCCTGCCACCGCCAATCCAGACTAAAGCAACAAGTAACGGTCTAGACCATATAACCACCAACGCCGGTTTGAGCGAATGTTGGTACACTTTCTTAGAACCCTATTCTTCACTGATAGTTGGTACTTGGCGCAAGGCATGGTTAAAGAAGTCTGGTCGACTGTTCATCACCGATGACTACCGGATGTTCCGCCGATTTTGGCTCTGGGTGTTTTACCTTTTGAAAAGTATCTGGCCTCAAAAAAGAGGGCAGCGCTCGGGAGATATCTCTGATGAGCAGCGTAGCGGGGGAAGATAACGGTCGTCCCACACTGTCGTTGCTTGTCACCAGAGTCTGGAGGAGGTGCAGGACTACTGTCGCGAGCAGCTAGTACCCCACATGGTGCTCTTCAAGGACACGGAGACTACCACGGTCCGGGTCCGTAGCTGGAAGAGGGAGCGGGACAGGTGAGAAATGTTGACACGATGTTGATACTGTTGACACGATGTGTTTCCGAGAGGGATAAATGTTATCGCATCACGTGTACAGACTGTCGTACTAGACAGGAGGGAATGTTATCGCATCACGTGTACAGACTGTCGTAACAGGCAAGAGGGAAGTAGAACAGGGAGTAAATACACACACACATATCAGATTACTACAGTCAGGTTTTGAACTCCTGCCCTCCCCGTCACTAGACATAGATTTGTCTGGAAGGGTCTGAAGTCTTTCCATTGGTCTAAAACGCCAAGTTTTACATGCATGGTGACCTGGTGGTCTAGGGGTAAGGTGTCGGACTTCTGTGCTGGTGGCCGGGGTTCAATCCTCGGTCCCGGCACAGATTTATCTGATTACCAAACCCTTCCTTCACCTCTGACAAGACATCTTGTGAATGTGGGGAATGCCAGGTCTCCACCGTGGTTCGGATTCCATGTTAAACTGTAGGTCCTCCATTTCATCTCACAATCACCCTACCATTACACATTAGCGTAAGTGCGTACAACCCGAATGGGTAGTAGGACGCGGTGCTAATAATAATTTACATGCATGTTTATAATGTGTGACATACGTGTGACTTGTATAACATGTTTGTGTGATGTGTGTGTGACTTGTAGTACAGGTGTTTGGGGTCTAGGTTCCAGGAAAAGAAGGTGAACGTAAGCGAACTGGTGGAGTTCATCCAGCGACTAGTGAAGTGCACCATGGTAGGGGAGGGTAGCGACGTGGCCCCCCTCTTCAGCCGCTCTGAAAGCAAGGGAAGTTCCGAAACCTCGTCGAACTCTGCCCTACCGGCGGTCACCTTCAGCTTTGTCACCGACGAGAAGATGAACGTGACCCAACGTCGCCGGGCAGAGAACCAGGTGAGCCGCTCGATAAAGTCACGATTCACGTCACTCCAACATTTAGAGTTTCAATCCTTGTCCACACATCCGACCTTCTATTCAAATATGTTATCTATACATACAACATACCGTGGTTGAAAAAACACTTTATCATCGACTGTGTTCCAGTCTGCGGCTGTGTCAGTTCAGTAAAATGCCTCCATCTTCCTCTGTCCTTCCATTCTTCCTCTCCTCTCACTTGCACACTTATTATCTGCTCCTCCCTTGCGGTCTTTGCCCTACTTACTTCATTTCTATAATTTTCATTGAGATTCTTTCCAAAAAATTTTGATAGTAAAAAAGAGTGCACTCAAACAAAACGAGCGTGTTTGATCTGCGCAAGACAAATAGAACAACACAAAGTTTTGTGTCGAGTACATTTACAATCTGCAGGTGCTAAAGTGAGACGACAAACAAACTAACAATAGTTGGAGTAGAAAATATCCAATTATAAGCATTTCCGTTTCGTTGAAACGCTAGAATTTTAGTTTACTAACCCAAGTCTGTGATTGATATTAATATTGATTCTTGATTCTTTCGAAACCTAGAATCGAGTATCAAGGTATCAAATTTGACATCCCTACTTACCATGAATATATACATAAATCACCGTCAGCGGTAATACTTAAAGCAAAGGCCAAGGGACCCGCGATTGTCATTTGTAAAAAACCACCTCAAGCTACGGGTATCTTTTTTTGTTGGAATTTGGCCTGAAAACGATAATTTTTGATATAATTTCATGTAACTTTGCCGGCCATTCTAAATACAAGTCTGTGATAAAAGCTTAACATCGCTGTCTATAAAATGTCTGTTAAAGGTTGTCGGTTCATCTCTCATTCTGTGTCTTTCAGATAATGCCCCACTTGGGGCCCACGCTCCAGAGACTTTCTAACAAAGTGCGGGTGGAGGTGCTTGTGGTAAACGTTGAGGCTGCGATCATCAAGACACTTGCCTCTCATCTCGAGCTGAACCAAGATACAACAGTTTTCCAAAAGAGCGTGGGAACAATCATTGAGAGGTGAGGACTGTCATTGAGGGATGAGGACTGTTATTGAGAGGTGAGGACTGTCATTGAGAGGTGAGGACTGTCATTGAGAGGTGAGGACTGTCATTGAGAGGTGAGGACTGTCATTGAGAAGGAGAGGACTGTCATTGAGAGGTGAGGACTCTCATTGAGAGGTGAGGACTGTCATTGAGAGGAGAGGACTGTCATTGAGAGGTGAGGCCTCTCATTGAGGGATGAGGACTGTCATTGAGAGGAGAGGACTGTCATTGAGAGGTGAGGTTTCTCATTGAGAGGTGAGGACTGTCATTGAGAAGAGAGGACTGTCATTGAGAGGTGAGGACTCTCATTGAGGGATGAGGACTGTCATTGAGGGGTGAGGACTGTCATTGAGGGGTGAGGACTGTCATTGAGGGGTGAAGACTGTTATTGAGAGGAGAGGACTGTCATTGAGAGGTGAGGACTCTCATTGAGAGGTGAGGACTGTTATTGAGGGATGAGGAATGTCATTGAGAGGAGAGGACTCTCATTGAGAGGTGAGGACTCTCATTGAGAGGTGAGGACTGTCATTGAGGGGTGAGGACTGTCATTGAGGGATGAGGACTGTCATTGAGTGGTGAGGAATGTCATTGAGGGATGAGGACTGTCATTGAGAGGTGAGGACTGTCATTGAGAGGTGAGGACTGTCATTGAGAGGTGAGGACTGTCATTGGGAGGTGAGGACTGTCATTGAGAGGTGAGGACTGTCATTGAGAGGTGAGGACTGTCATTGAGAGGTGAGGACTGTCATTGAGAGGTAAAGACTGTCATTGAGAGGTGAGGACTGTTATTGAGAGGAGAAGACTGTCATTGAGAGGTGAAGACCGTCATTGAGAGGTGAAGACTGTAAATGAGAGGTGAGGACTGTTATTGAGGGATGAGGACTGTTATTGAGGGGTGAGGACTGTTATTGAGGGATGAGGACTGTCATTGAGGGATGAGGACTGTTATTGAGGGGTGAGGACTGTTATTGAGGGATGAGGACTGTCATTGAGGGATGAGAAATGTTATTGAGGGGTGAGGAATGTCATTGAGGGGTGAAGACTGTTATTGAGAGGAGAGGACTGTCATTGAGAGGTGAGGACTCTCATTGAGAGGTGAGGACTGTTATATGAGAGGAGAGGACTCTCATTGAGAGGTGAGGACTGTCATTGAGGGGTGAGGACTGTTATTGAGGGATGAGGACTGTCATTGAGGGGTGAGGACTGTTATTGAGGGATGAGGACTGTCATTGAGAGGTGAGGACTGTCATTGAGAGGTGAGGACTGTTATTGAGAGAAGACTGTCATTGAGAGGTAAAGACTGTCAATGAGAGGTGAGGACTGTCATTGAGGGGTGAGGATTGTTATTGAGGGATGAGTACTGTCATTGAGAGGTGAGGGCTGTTATTGAGAGGTGAGGGCTGTTATTGAGAAGTGAGGACTGTTATTGAGAGGAGAAGACTGTCATTGAGAGGTGAAGACTGTCAATGAGAGGTGAGGACTGTCATTGAGGGGTGAGGGCTGTCATTGAGAGGTGAGGGCTGTTATTGAGAAGTGAGGACTGTTATTGAGAGGTGAGGACTGTTATTGAGAGGTGAGGACTGTTATTGAGAGGTGAGGACTGTTATTGAGAGGTGAGGACTGTCATTGAGAGGAGAGGACTCTCATTGAGAGGCGAGGACTGTCATTGAGGGGTGAGGACTGTTATTGAGGGATGAGGACTGTCATTGAGAGGTGAGGACTGTTATTGAGAGGTGAGGACTGTCATTGAGGGGTGAGGACTGTCATTGATAGATGAGGACTGTCATAAAGGGATGAGGACTGTTATTGAGGGATGAGGACTCTCATTGAATGGTGAGGACACTCATTGAGAGGTGAGGGCACTCATTGAGGGGTGAGGACTGTCATTGAGAGGTGAGGACTGTTATTGAGAGGTGAGGACTGTCATTGAGAGGAGAGGACTCTCATTGAGAGGTGAGGACTGTCATTGAGAGGTGAGGACTGTTATTGAGGGGTGAGGACTGTTATTGAGAGGTGAGGACTGTTATTGAGAGGTGATGACTGTCATTGAGAGGTGAGGACTGTCATTGAGGGGTGAGGACTGTCATTGATAGATGAGGACTGTCATTAAGGGATGAGGACTGTTATTGAGGGATGAGGACTCTCATTGAAGGGTGAGGACACTCATTGAGGGGTGAGGACACTCATTGAGGGGTGAGGACTGTCATTGAGAGGTGAGGACTGTCATTGAGAGGTGAGGACTGTCATTGAGAGGTGAGGACTGTTATTGAGAGGTGAGGACTGTTATTGAGGGATGAGGACTGTCATTGAGGGATGAGGGCTCTCATTGAAGGGTGAGGACACTCATTGAGAGGTGAGGACACTCATTGAGGGATGAGGACTGTCATTGAGGGATGAGTACTGTCATTGAGAGGTGAAGACTGTCATTGAGAGGTGAGGACTGTCATTGAGAGTTGAGGACTGTCATTGAGAGTTGAGGACTGTCATTGAGAGTTGAGGACTGTCATTGAGAGGTGAGGACTGTCATTGAGAGGTGAGGACTGTCATTGAGATGAGAGGACTGTCATTGAGAGGTGAGGACTGTCATTAAGGGATGAGGACTGTCATTAAGGGATGAGGACTGTCATTGAGAGTTGAGGACTGTCATTGAGAGGTGAGGACTGTCATTGAGATGAGAGGACTGTCATTGAGAGGTGAGGACTGTCATTGAGAGGTGAGGACTGTCATTGAGGGGTGAGGACTGTACATTGAGAGGTGAGGACTGTCATTGAGAGGTGAGGACTGTCATTGAGAGGTGAGGGCTCGTTGAGAAGTGAGTATTCTTGTTGAGAGGTGACCATCTCTCTGGGCAACATTCCAACGTATCCTTGTTGTTCCCAGACATCCGCGCAACAAGAAGTACCTGAGCAAGGTGTGTGAAGAGATACAAGACCTGGTCTCCCAGAAGCTCCCTCCCAGCGTACTCCTGTACAGTCGCGTGGACAACACCCACAAGCTGCTGCTGTGATGGACTCCAACCACTCTCGTAAAACAACCTCCTTCAACAACTGCTGAAGACAACTTCCTGTCCACAGTGTTTGTAAACACAATAGGTGCTGAGCTAGTCTCCAAATGGCACAATGGGAGATTTCTCAACGATCTGTTTGGAAAATGTCATGTTCTCAAGTATTCGAGGATTATAACTGTGATAACAAAAGGTGTTAATAATTAATAGAGATAGCCATAGTTACTCCACAGCAAGAAGGATGGGTAAAAGTGTGTCATAATAGTCAATACCAGTATTTATAATTACGAGTTATTACGATTGGACAACTGTACATTTAAATACCTTTTATGGAGGAATTTAATGTATATTTTAATATTTTAATATTAATTTTTGAAATTATGAATGTTTTTACAATGGCATTATTTAACAACCTTCCTTCCAATGTATTTTTGTGTCCAATCTCGAAGGAAGTGTGGATTTGTTAGTTTCTGAAGATATATTTGTAAGGAAAACTTTTTTTCGGTCTTTTGAGGTAGTTTGTAATATATATTTGGAACAAGGTACAGAAGAGGTGGACAGAAACATATAAAAGGAATGGACGCAACATGACTGTAACAACGAAAAGAATAACACAGTTCACACTTTACACTGCTGCCGCTGGACAAAGAAGTATTGGCTGCCTCTTGAAGAAAACCATTTGTCACCGCCCAACCCCCTGACCTAGGTTTCATTCTATCGGAACTCGTCTAGAGGGAGTGTGAAAGACGCAAAGCAACTTTCCAATCTCCATTTCCTGAATTTGTCCTTTTAATTCCTTTTACATGTTTCCATCTAAGTGTCCTTTCATTCTTTACATATTTTCTTTTTCTCCGTTTTGTATTTTCTTTTTCCTATTTTAGGGAGTTGCATTGCACGTTTCACACTCCTCCCTGATGAGTTCCAATAGAATGAAAACTAGGTGGGGGGATTGGGCGGTACTGGTCTATTTTCTTCAAGAGGCAGTCATTACCTCTTTGTCCAGCGGTAGCAGTGTAAAGTGTGAACTGTGTTTGTCTCTTATATATATGTTTCTCTCCACCTTTCCTATTCCTTCTTTCACAAAAGATATAAATTGAAAGAGTTCATGTCTGTGATTTTTGTTTGTATTCTGCTCTTTGTTCAATCTATTAACGTGTACGTTAGTAGGTGAATGTATGGGCGCTATTAACCCTTTTAGTGCCACGGACAGTTGTGATTGGCTCTAACTTTTACCATCAAAAGTAATAGCCAATCTGATTGTCTTTACAGATTTGTCCTAATTCTGGCGTTACGAATATCCTTAAGGATTCGAGGTCTTATTTCTAATTTTCAGTTTTCCAATAATGGGCTTGCTATGAAAATCAGATCATATATATTGAATCTCAACTATCCTAAAGGATTCTCAGATTCAAGTGCCCTTTCGTATTTAGTAAGAATATGAGGGTACATTCTACGCAGTTTCCTCTCAGGGGCTTCCAAGGTCAGTTGATGATAGAATTAGTTCTATAATTTATGTTTTAAATGGGTGAGTCCTTGCCATGTTTTCTAGTGCCTTCATGTTATGTTCATAATGTTATGTTATTTATTATATATAGCTCACTGTGCCATGATTAGTTACGAAACTAATTGTTGTTTGCCGTTACATCAAACCATTATTGAAAGGATATAAAATGATTATTATTTGTGTGTGTGTGTATTCTTCTGATCGTAAATATCTTATTAAGGTTTAAATTAGGAGGGATAGCCAGCACACTGACCTGATGAAGCTGTCTGTGACAGTGAAAGCTTGTCCTTAAAAATGTGTTTGTGTGTTTTTTAGTGTTATATCTAAACAATTTCTACTCCAGTATCACCTAGGTAAGTGTGCTGGCTATCCCTCCTAATTCAAACCATGATTTAGCCTAGTGCTCTATACCACAAAATATCTTATTAATAAATTCAGAAAACATTTTTGATTGAAGCCGATTTTTTTGGTGTTTTTTTAGTTGAATATATTTTTTAGATTTGTTACCTGAGAATGAATAATATTTAGTTAAGAATGCTATGTTACCTACAATTGAAGCACTGCAAGAACAATTCTTTATTAAATTGAAAAACAAATGTAAAATTACTATCCTGCTTTGTTTAAAGATTACAGTATTTTTATTTTTTCAAAGTGACAATTGCAGAATTTATTAAAGTAGAATAGAAATACAAACAAGTGCTTGGCGACTAAAAATCGTTATTGAGAGAATGTAAACAATATTATTGAGAGGGAATAAAGCCAACCTAAGAGGTTAGGTTAGGTACATGACATAAAATAAACTTCTCTTTTCATTTGTTTCCATCAAGTCGTGTGTGTAAATACTGTATGTGTTAATGATTTTACTTTTATTTGTGCTTTATTTTTACACAATTGTATTATATTTATTTGTTACATAAGCTATTATCTCTTTAATGTTTATATTTTAATAAATAATTTTGAAATATATTTAAAACAGTTTTTTTTTCCTTCCCATGTACACTATTACATACATGCCTAACCACGCTGTTCCCTTATGAGGTAGGCAAGAAACTCTACAAATAGGTTAAAAAACAACTCTGTGATTAATCCATCCTCGCTAACTTTCTCCACACTTCCCTGTCCTTGCATACTCCCTTCTATCTAACCACATCCTTAGACAAAGTCATACATCCTCTTTTATTATTAAAACTATTATTATTATTATTATTATTATTATTATTATTATTATCACCGCGTCTTACTACCCGTTCGGGTTGTACGCACTCACGCTAATGTGTAATGGTAGGGTGATTGTGAGATGAAATGAAGGACCTACAGTTTAACGCGGGATCCGAACCACGGTGGAGGCCTGGCATTCCCCACATTCACAAGATGTCTTGCCAGAGGTGAGGGAAGTATATATATAGTTAAACTTTTCTTAAAATGCAACTTGGTGGTGTATCGTCAAACTCGCGATGTGCTGTCCCACTAGGGATTGAATGCCAATCCAGATTACAAACATGGTTTAATAGATTGATTGATTGATGGTGAGTTTTCTCTACCCATTGATTGATTAACAGCGATCATTGGTCTTGAACATCACACTAACTGCCTTCAACACGTTCTGTCCTGAGCCTTCTCCCTCCAATTCCCCTCCATATATTATTATGATTAGGTGTTCTGTCTTACGGCAGGTTCATTCCTATTGTCATTGGTCTTAGATTGCCAATGCAACCTATCCTATGACTTCTCTACGTATACTGACTTTTAATTGGATTATCCCCTCATTACATTCTCATTGGCTGATATGTCTTAACTTCATTGATTATCTATTTTACATACATAACTAAAAAGTTAATCAACTTTACACATTATACACTATACATTATTTAATATGTATTGACTACAAATGCTATATTCATATTATATTTGTAAGAAGGTACAGGAAAAGTGAATAGAAACATATAAAAGGACCAAACACAAAATGGATTTTACAATGAAAAGAACACCATAGATCACACTTTACATTGCTGCCATTGGACAAAGAGGTAATGGTTGCCTCTTAAAGAAAAAAATAGATTGTCACTACCAAATCCCCCGACCTAGGTTTCATTCTATCAGAACTCATCAGGGAGGAGTGTGAAACGCGCCACGCAACTTCCTAAAAGAGGAAACCAAAAAAGCACCAAAAGGGAGGAAATGTAAAGTGGTAAAGCATGATAGAACACATAGATAGGAACATGTAAAAGGTAGGCTATAACATAAAGGCCAAACACAAGAAAAGGACTTTGGATGCGAATATATAATAGTATATCTCTATAAGGAAAACCTCTTTTCGCTATATGCGGCTGTAAACTGTGTTCTTTTAATTGTTAAAACCATATTATGTTGGTCCCCTTTTATATGTTTATATCCACCTCTCCTGTACCTTCTTACAAATATAATACAATTGCCTCATATAGCGAAAAGAGGTTTTCCTTTGCCGAGGTTGTCATATCTCATAGTTCCTCTACGGATAGTAGGGGATTTTTCCAAAAGTCCATGGGCGCTTCTTCTTACACAGGAGGCGTGGTGTGAAACATGGCGTCTACCAGCATCCAAGGTGGGAAGGCTCCCTTTCAGAGGTCGAGCTTGGGGTTGGGGTTCCAGATCCCATTCATCTCAATCTGGTGGAAGTTCACTCGATGAAATTAAATATTCCTGGATTCTTTCCTCAAGGGGTTTGGATTTTACAAAAGAGGCCACACATCTTCTTGTATGTCCGGGTGTTATAAGCCTACCTCACGAAAGGCATGTGGTAACATTTCTTCAAACGAGGATCACTACAAATAGTTTCTAGGAGCATCCTATTTTCTGACATTAACTGGGGTAAAAGGAGGGTATAAAGTCCCTAAAATTTTATTTTATTGCTCCACCTTCTCCCCACCCATCCCTCCTCCTACACAAATAAGGTTCAGACACTTCTGTAAAAATAACAATGCTCTTATATTCGGGGTAGTAGGTCTTAAAATCGTGTCTATGACACGATTTAAAAACCCGTTCAATTAAATTCTCCCTACATCGATGCACACACTCATTATATAAAGTGTACCTCTAAGTAATTCACGAGCTTCATCATCATACCTTATGCACACCTTCCCCCATCCCAATCAAGAAAATCCTCCCCAAATCTCGAGACCCAGCACAATAATTCATTATCACCAATTTCACCTCACAGTGCTAATTAATTATACAAATGTTTTTTACATGGTATTAAGTTCATTCACGAGGTCAGGAGTCACGACCGTGACTCTATACTCGAACATGAGATCAGCCCTTTCACAGGTGACCTAGCTTGGCGTTTCTGTCGAGGTGGATATCTTGCGTCGGGCAACACAATCAACCACCTGTAGTATTCTGCAGGCTCATTTCATCGGTTTCATTCCATCAGGTAAATAAATTCATTCGTGAGGTTAAGAGTCATGACAATGACTCGGTACTCAAACAACAAATCATCTCTTTCTAAGATGACCTAGATTGGCACTTCTGACAATTTGGATATTCTTAGTCGGGCAACAGCCGAAAAAGTGCATCATAAGAAAGTATATAGGCTTAAATCTCCAAGATTTATCTTTTTAGTAATACATTATGTATACAAACTATGAATTAATAAAACAATTAAAATAAAATAAATATATTTTATGGTAAAAATTAGCTTCTTCTAGTTTATACGTAAATAATTTTTATATTCTAATATAAAATGAGCAACGTTACACTACCTTGTATATGGACCTAGATTTTTGAGTAATAAACTAGCGCTATATTGTCATATAAAATATTTTATTGGTTTTGAAAAGGATAATGTTTTAGTTTGATAATTTTAAATTTTGAGTGGTACTCCATAATCTTTGTTGTCAAAAATCCTAATGTAAACACTATGATATTAATTAATGTATAGTAATACTAACAAATCGTCATTATGTTCCGTATCAAAGCCTTAAATGAAGATTCTACAGATGAAAGTGGGGAGGATGAAGAACCCACTCTGACAAGAGAGGCTCAGGTAAGTCGAGTTTAGTTTTCAAATTACGAAGATAATTAAAGCCAGTAGGATTAGGTTTAAGTTTATTTGCTTTATTCTAGGGTGAAAAAGTACCTATACCTTCTCTGGGATAAAGGGCTTATAATGACAAGAACACTTCCTAAAAACATAATTAAACATTATAAACCCATTTGACCGCAGGTTTAGTGGTCAGGGTATCTGGCTACAGATCAAAAGGTTCCGGGTTTGATCCCCGGCGCTTCTAGATTTTCTGTGTACCAGTTGATCTTGAATGGCGTCAACTTAGAGACGTGAGGAGTTAATTGAATGAAAAAAGTAGCGGTTTAGAAAATAGAACGACAGCTGGTTTTGTTGTGTGTTGACAACATGACACCCTCTGTCCGCGGAAGTTGGCACTACAGTCGTTACAAGATGGCGGCCGCACGTCGGTTGGGGTGTATTGCGGTCTTCTAGAGTTTTTTTTATATTGGTTGTTGGTTTCTTTGATTAGAAAATAATTACTCATCAGTTAGCTGAATAAAATACCTCAGTCATATTGACGCCACATGGGTTCACTCTTGTACCTATCGATCCATGACACTGCTGCGAATAACAAACAAAACTATTTTTAAATGAGTAACATGATATCCCCAACTGCAAGCTGAATTAACCTTTTGGTTTGGGCCGGTGAGGGTTACTTTGGCTTAGGTTTTAATTCAATATGCCCAAATGAACCATGATATTAAAATAAAATATGTGTATTAACATAAGGCTATTATAATTTTGTAAGTTATCCTTAGTGAAACTTTAAGTCTTGATTTTATTAAATCTGGTTATACTTCCTCTTAAATTCTTCCTTCGTCATCACAATTCTATTAAAATAACAATTGTGTGGGCTTAAGTTAAATTTATTATTATTATTATTATTAACACCATGTCTTACTACCCGTTCTGGTTATACACACTAATGTGTAATGGTAGGGTGATTGTGAGATGAAATGAAGGACCTACAGTTTAACGTGGAATCCGAACCACGGTGGAGGCCTGGCATTCCCCACATTCACAAGATGTCTTGTCAGAGGTGAAGGAAGGGTTTGGTAATCAGATAGATCTGTGCCAGGACCGAGGATTGAACCCCGGCCGCCAGCTCAGAAGTCTGACATCTTACCCCCCTAGACCACCAGGTCACCCTTAAGTTAAAAATGGCTTGTACTAATATGAGAGGGATAGTGGGCATGAGGGTGATAGTATGAGGGTGATAGTATGAGGGTGATAGCAAGTATAAGGGCGATAGTATGAGGGTGATAGTGGGTATGAGGGCGATAGTATGAGGGTGATAGCAAGTATAAGGGCGATAGTATGAGGGTGATAGTGGGTATGAGGGTGATAGTGAGTATGAGGGGGATAGTATGAGGGTGATAGCAAGTATAAGGGCGATAGTATGAGGGTGATAGTATGAGGGCGATAGTATGAGGGCGATAGATATGAGGGTGATAGTGGGTATGAGGGTGATAGTATGAGGGTGATAGTGGGTATGAGGCTGATAGTATGAGGGTGATAGCAAGTATAAGGGCGATAGTATGAGGGTGATAGTATGGGGGTGATAGCGAGTATGAGGGCGATAGTATGAGGGTGATAGCAAGTATAAGGGCGATAGTATGAGGGTGATAGTATGAGGGCGATAGTATGAGGGTGATAGTGGGCATGTGGGTGATAGTATGAGGGTGATAGTGGGTATGAGGGTGATAGTATGAGGGTGATAGCAAGTATAAGGGCGATAGTATGAGGGTGATAGTATGAAGGGTGATAGCAAGTATAAGGGCGATAGTATGAGGGTGATAGTATGAGGGTGATAGCGAGTATGAGGGCGATAGTATGAGGGTGATAGTATGAGGGTGATAGTGTGCATGAGGGTGATAGTATGAGGGTGATAGTGGGCATGAGGGTGATAGTATGAGGGTGATAGCAAGTATAAGGGCGATAGTATGAGGGTGATAGCGAGTATGAGGGCGATAGTATGAGGGTGATAGTATGAGGGTGATAGTATGAGGGTGATAGTATGAGGGTGATAGTGGGCATGAGGGTGATAGTGAGTATGAGGGCGATAGTATGAGGGTGATAGTATGAGGGTGATAGTATGAGGGTGATAGTATGAGGGTGATAGTATGAGGGTGATAGTATGAGGGTGAATAGTGGGCATGAGGGTTATAGTATGAGGGTGATAGTGGGTATGAGGGCGATAGTATGAGGGTGATAGCGAGTATGAGGACGATAGTATGAGGGTGATAGTATGAGGCTGATAGTGAGTATGAGGGTGATAGTATGAGGGCGATAGTGAGTATGAGGGCGATAGTATGAGGGTGATAGTATGAGGGTGATAGTGAGTATGAGGGTGATAGTATGAGGGTGATAGCGAGTATGAGGGCGATAGTATGAGGGTGATAGTATGAGGGTGATAGTGACTATGAGGGTGATAATGGGCATGAGGGTGATAGTGAGTATTAGGGTGATAATGAGTATGAGGGCGATAGTATGAGGGTGATAGTATGAGGGTGATAGTATGAGGGCGAGGGTATGAGGGCGATATTGGGTATGAGGGCGATAGTGAGTATGAGGGTGATAGTGGATATGAGGGTGATAGTGGGTATGAGGGTGATAGTGGGTATGAGGGTGATAGCAAGTATAAGGGCGATAGTATGAGGGTGATAGTATGAGGGTGATAGTATGAGGGTGATAGTATGAGGGCGATAGTATGAGGGTGATAGTATGAGGGCGATAGTATGAGGGCGATAGTATGAGGGCGATAGTGGGTATGATGGTGATAGTATGAGGGCGATAGTATGAGGGCGATAGTATGAGGATGATAGTGGGTATGAGGGTGATAGTATGAGGGTGATAGTGAGTATGAAGGTGATAGTATGAGGGTGATAGTATGAGGGCGATAGTATGAGGGTGATAGTATGAGGAGTGACAGTGGGTATGAGGGTGATAGTATGAGGGCGATAGTGGGTATGAGGCTGATAGTGGGTATGAGGGCGATAGTATGAGGGCGATAGTGGATATGAGGGTGATAGTATGAGGGTGATAGTGAGTATGAGGGTGATAGTGGGTATGAGGGTGAGAGTGGGTATGAGGGTGATAGTATGAGGGCGATAGTGGGTATGAGGGTGATAGTGGGTATGAGGATGATAGCGAGTATGAGGGCAATAGTATGAGGGTGATAGTATGAGGGTGAAAGTGAGTATGAGGGCGATAGTATGAGGGTGATAGTGAGTATGAAGGTGATAGTATGAGGGTGATAGTATGAGGGTGATAGTATGAGGGAGATAGCGAGTATGAGGGCAATAGTATGAGGGTGATAGTATGAGGGTGATAGTGAGTATGAGGGCGATAGTATGAGGGTGATAGTGAGTATGAAGGTGATAGTATGAGGGTGATAGTATGAGGGCGATAGTATGAGGGTGATAGTATGAGGGCGATAGTATGAGGGTGATAGTGAGTATGAGGGTGATAGTGAGTATGAGGGCGATAGTATGAGGGTGATAGTGGGTATGAGGGTGATAGCAAGTATAAGGGCGATAGTATGAGGGTGATAGTATGAGGGCGATAGTATGAGGGCGATAGTGGGTATGAGGGTGATAGTGGGTATGAGGGTGATAGCGAGTATGAGGGCAATAGTATGAGGGCGATAGTATGAGGGTGATAGCAAGTATAAGGGCGATAGTATGAGGGTGATAGTGAGTATGAGGGCGATAGTATGAGGATGATAGTGAGTATGAGGGCGATAGTATGAGGGCGATAGTATGAGGGTGATAGCGAGTATGAAGGCGATAGTATGAGGGCGATAGTATGAGGGTGATAGTATGAGGGTGATAGTATGAGGGTGATAGTATGAGGGCGATAGTATGAGGGTGATAGTGGGTATGAAGGTGATTGATAGTATGATGGTGATAGTATGAGGGTGATAGTATGAGGGCGATAGTATGAGGGCGATAGTGGGTATGAGGATGATAGTATGAGGGTGATAGTGAGTATGAGGGTGATAGCGAGTATGAGGGCGATAGTATGTGGTTGATATTATGAGGGCGATAGTATGAGGGTGATAGTATGAGGGTGATAGTATGAGGGTGATAGTGAGTATGAAGGTGATAGTATGAGGGTGATAGTATGAGGGTGATAGTATGAGGGTGATTGTATGAGGGTGATAGTATGAGGGCGATAGTATGAGGGCGATAGTATGAGGGTGATAGTGGGTATGAAGGTGATAGTATGAGGGTGATAGTATGAGGGTGATAGTATGAGGGTGATAGTATGAGGGTGATAGTGAGTATGAGGGCGATAGTATGAGGGTGATAGTATGAGGGTGATAGTATGATGGTGATAGTATGAGGGCGATTGTATGAGGGTGATAGTATGAGGGTGATAGTGAGCTACCCGGGGCCCCAAGCTTGTAGTCAGGTGCACTGACCACTACACCACAGGGCCAGTCATAGGATGATAGTGTCAAACTATATATTTTTATTTAATAATACTTGTAAGTTTAAAATGACGCTAGTCCAGGCATCGAATACTTATCACCCTTTATATGGATTGTCTGTTGGCCACTCTAGGAACAAGCTGTACATTCGGAGTACAACAAAGCCTTGCATCACATGAACAAAAAAGAATACGAGGACGCGAAAGCGATCTTTGAACAGCTTCTGTCGGAACCGTTTCTCCTGGAGGTGACGCAGCAGGAGGGGGTCGACATATACTCCCAACCGACAGTCCTCCTGAAATACTCCTGCATGAAGAACATGGCCACCACCATGGACAAACTGGACGACGTGGAGGGATCCTTGACGTATTACATCAAGGCATCGGAGATAGACAACAGCGACGTGTCGCTGTGGTACTACATGGGGCGCGTGGCGATGAAGGGGGTCTACTACGAGCTGGCTGCTGACGCCTTCTCCCGGGGTCTAGAGCGCAACCCCCGCCACTGGCCATGTCTAGACAATATAATATCTGTTCTGTATGCCTTGGATTATTTCGTATCGTGCCTGTTCCACATCTTCAAGGGTCTGGAGATGGATCCGTACTACACCAAGGGCTTAGCCCTTCGAGATCACATCCTCAAAACAGAAGCGTACATCCTCCCTCATTATGAAACTTTCTGCAAAGGATGTGATCTGAAAGTCGGAGAGGTGACCTATGACCTCGACAAGGGTCGCGCGAAGGTGGAGGAGGCCCAAGCAATGCGACAGGCTCGATCGGACACCATAAAGAAACAAGACGTCCCGGTGGTCCGCCCCATCATATCCTTACTGCAGCCCCTCGAGGTCAAGTCGTGGCTGAGACTCGGGGAAAGTCTGATCAAACTTCACCGCGACATCGAGAGGCGCGAGGCGGGGACACACTACTGCTGTCCGGTAGATCTGAGGACTGTGAGGGAGGACTTCATAGAGGCCTCGCCCCCGGAGGAGGAGGTTACAGTCTGCGAGACGACAGAGACGGTCGCCCAAGCGGCCGAACCCGCCACCGTCGTGACCGCCAAGGAGTCGGGGGAAGGGGATGAAGGTAAGGGTAAGAAGCGCAGGATGTCCCTGGAACAGTGGGCGTGGGGACAGCGCCGCTCTGCCCGAGTGCGCTCCACGGTGCGCAGGGAGGACTGTAACCTGGAGGAGGTGCTGCGCGGGCTGGTGCCCCAGACGCTGCTGTCCAACGAGTGGAAGACCGAGAAGTTGGCGCAGAGGTCTCTCGAAGGGGACCTCGACATGGCGGAGCTGTGCGAGTTGCTACAGCGCCAGGAGAGTTTGGAAGAGAAGAAGCGAGAAGAGACTCCTCTCTCCTCGGAGGAACTCTACAAGATCCTCACCGAGGAGGGCTACTTCTGTACAGGTGAGGACAAGTTAGTTTATCATGCCCTCAGCCCGCTTGTTAGAGATTAGCATCGCTTCGCGTTACCTGTTTAGGTTATTCGAACACAAACACATGGGCTAGGAATTAGGAAGGTTAAGTTAAAAGGGAATGTAACAACATTTATTTCAAGTAAGAGATGAAACCCTTTAAGAAAAAACACCCTCATTACACTCGGCCGGGTTTTGAACGCCGATCTACCTGTCACCAACACTCCAGTAAGTTTTTATAATGACGTGCTTGGGTTCGAGTATTATTAGTGTCAGATACAAATTGTAAATTTCATAGTGTAAGTGTGTTTGAGATGAAATATTACAGTGGACCAAACCCGCCTCGGTGGCGTAGTTAGCTAACGCGCTTGTCGTGTTGAGCTCGACCGCTGAGGACGGGGAGATCGAGGTCCGAACCTCGGTCAGGTGAACTTGGGGTGGTTTTTCCTAAATGGTTTTCCACTCTCCCTCCACGCAAATGCGGGTTCACTTCCTCTAATTCAACCTTCCCAATTCCTAATCCATTAGAGTAATTAGTACTTAAAAGCGTATAACCCGAACGGGTAGTAAGACGTGGTGCTAATATTATATTATACAGTGGACCAGAAAGTGACCCCAGCAGACGACACATCCGGACACCCCTGCGAAGAGGAACGTGAAGTTGAAGTGTTCCTCGAGCAGAACAACCTCCACGACATTATCCACCAACTGTTCATGTACGTGAACACGTTGAGCGGAAAATGGAGGCTGCGTTGGCCGCCGGACCTCGTGCGTGTCTTCATGGAGGTGTACGAACGCATGAGACGCCATGTGGGGCACCCTTCCCCTTGGACCTTGGGCCCCGCCGAGGAGGGGGTAGACCCGGCCTGGCACGTTTGGGACGCGTGGGCGACGCTCCTCCACAGTGAGCTGTTCCTAGACAGGTGGCTCGAAGACGCCGACGAGAACGACGCCGCCCGGTACATACCGGATATCGCGATGTCCGAATCGTTGGAGCAGTTGATGCTCATGGCCCCGAGGGACACACTCTTCGGGGAAGACTTTGATCATTTTTTTGTCCGTTATCGCTGGCTCAGGTTCTGGCTCTACCTGATGGGGGGGAATGTCCTTGACGCCATGAACCTACTTGAAGACATCAGTTTTCAAATGTTATCAAAGAAGCAAGAACTGCGTCTGCCCAACTGTAAGCACTACAACGTGATATCACCTGGCGCAGCTGACAAACTACGCTCCACGCTGGACTGGACGCTGAAGCTATGTCAGCTGGAAGGTCTATATAAGTCCGAGCGCTACGAAGAGGTCACCAATATATTGGAACAGAGTTTCCGTTTGTCTGAGCCTCATAGGGTGCCACCTGGCCTTCCGGCCGAATGTACCCCCACGGTGGACCGCTTGTCTCAACTGACCATGTTCCTCGAGGCACTAGGTCACCTCGGGAGGCACACCGACCTTGTGTTCTGGGGGGCCGAGTGCCTCCGTGAGGCGCTGAGCAAGTACCTCAACTGTGAGGAGGAGGAACAGTCCAGGTGGTCGGGGTGTCTCACCAAGCTGCTCACCTCGCTGCAAGACTGCGTCTCGGAGCAGGGGCTCAAGTCTTTGGACCGGTTACACTCCGAGGGACTGCTTGGCCGCTTGGTGCAGAGTCTGGCGCAGATTGTGTGCCTCCAGATGGATGCGCCGGACACCGTGGTAGAGCTGCCGTTGGAAACTATCTCTCCGTGGATACTCATTCATAAGGTTCTTATATTTGTACTCTATAGCTATGTTCTTTGTACCGGCAGACCCTGGTATCAGCCTTTGTACTTTATAGATATGTTCTTTGTACCGGCAGACCCTGGTATCAGCCTCTGTACTCTATAGCTATGTTCTTTGTGCCGGCAGACCCTGGTATCAGCCTCTGTACTCTATAGCTATGTTCTTTGTACCGGCAGACCCTG
>CABEEJ010001610.1:124794-146864 GCA_901482245.1 Timema douglasi
TATCTTATTACCAAACCCTTCCTTCCCCTCTGACAAGACATCTTGTGAATGTGGGGAATGCCAGGCCTCCACCGTGGTTCGGATTCCACGTTAAACTGTAGGTCCTCCATTTCATCTCACAATCACCCTACCATTACACATTAGCGTAAGTGCGTACAACCCGAACGGGTAGTAAGACGCGGTGCTAATTATAATTGTGTCCAGAGCCCCTGTTCAATAGTCTTATCATGGTAATTAATGAACATACCAGACAAACCAGGATGGATCAATGGTAGGACATCGGTGCACAAAGGCCAAGGTTCTGGGTTTGATTCCCGTGTGTAGTTAGTCATTTTTACTCTAAATTAAACTCAACTCTGCCCAGCGCTATTTCGGCGACATATTGTCGTTTCGAGAGAACTTGTGTTTGTTGTCACTCTCGTACGATGCTACCCAGGTGTTGCAACGCGAGTACGAGGACCGGGATGTCAAAGAGGTCCCCGAGGGGCCCGAGGCGGAGGAGGTCCCCGTGCACCTGGAGGTCCTGTTCACGGCCCACGAGTTCCTGGCGCGTCGGTCCTGGTGCTGCACCAACAACGGGGAACTGCTTCTCTACACGATGGGCGTGGTATTCCCTGTGCTCGCGGACCACGGCATGAGGTCGCACTGGTACCGGCTGCGCCAGGAGGTGGAGCAAGTAGTCTTCTGTCTGTACGCCCACCCCAACAAGAAGACCAAGGTGAGTGGACCAGACTTAGCTTCACCAGGAACAGTCCAGAAATCAACTATCTCCGCTTGAATGTTAGATCCTCAACTTTGACCTTGAGATAAATTATTTTTTATTTATTTTTCTCTACGACTTAACATGGCTATAAATTACACAATTTTGTGGCAGTCAACTTTATTTACTAAATACATACAAATACTGCCATTTTAAAGTTACAAAGCATGTTGAGTTCATTTTATTAACAATTACACTTATTTTAAACTGTCTTTTATTATTAAAAATTATGAAATTTTATTCGTCCTTTGGTGACCTGGCGGTCTAGGGGTAAGGTGTCAGATTTCTGTGCTGGGGGTCCGGGGCTCAATCCTCGGTCCCGGCAAAGATTTATCTGATTACCAAACCCTTCCTTCACCTCTGACAAGACATCTTGTGAATGTGAGGAATGCCAGGTCTCCACCGTGGTTCGGATTCCACGTTAAACTGTAGGTCCTTCATTTCATCTCATAATCACCCTACCATTACACATTAGCGTAAGTGTGTATAACCCGAACGGGTAGTAAGACGCGGTGCTAATAATAATAATATTCGTCCTTTATTGACTTTAAAATTGGGAGTTTATTTTTGAATAATTACGTGACTTTGTAAATATTTTGTTACTGTAAATTACCGGCAAGATTGAGCTATATCTGGGCTCCAGACAGAGTACGAACCTCTGTCATTGTTGATTGAGACGATAACCCCCCCTCCCCCTCGCCCGCAGGCGCGGTACCTTCAAGACCACGGGGTCCCTCCGATCCCGCTGCTGTGGGAGCAGGCCATGCAACTGTTCCAGTTCTACCACCCTGATGTGCTGCCCGAGTTCGACTCCAATCAGATCCCCTCCATTTCCTCCGACGTGGAGGTCCTCTTCCGACGCATCATCGCGCTGGTCCCCGAGCAATGCAGTCCCGGTAAGAACCAGCCTACCCCCTTACTTTCATCGGGGGGGCAGAGGGGAGCAGAGTCGAGGTTGGAGTCGAAAATTGCGGGGCTTTCGAAACTTTTACTTCCGTTCGAACCCGCCTCGGTGGTGTAGTTGGCTAACGCGCTTGTCGTGTCGAGCTCGAATGCCGAGGATGGGGAGATCGAGGTTCGAATCTCGGTCGGGTGAACTGGGGGTGGTTTTTCCTAAATGGTTTTCCACTCTCCCTCCACGCAAATGCGGGTTCACTTCCTCTAATTCAATATTCTCAATTCCTAATCCATTAGAGTAATTAGTACTTAAAGCGTATAACCCGAACGGGTAGGAAGACGCGGTGCTAAATTATTATTATTATTATACTTCCATTCGAAAACAATTCTGGCTCCAACAATAAATAAAAATATTGACGGTAAAATACTCACTTTATATAGTATTATATTTCTACATGATTACCTCTATCAAACAAGAGAAAAATCGGGAATAGAAACCTTTTGTAAGACAATAACCTACCCCATTTTTTAATTTGACTGCACTAGGTTAGTGTTTTACATAGCCTGGAGTTTTAATTTCTTTTCTCTTATTAAATTTAGATATTATTATGTTATATAAATTAATAAAAACATAAAATTGCTTTATAAATTCAAACTGTGGTTATTTATTCTTATTGTCGACTGCACTAAGAGCTCCCCATTTGACTCCGGCTAGAGGAATTAGGGTTTGGTTTCCATATGTAATTTTACAGTCTGGTTTTAAATTAAACATCTTTGTTAATTATTTTGTAGCCTGGTCAAGTGTAGGAAACCGTGTTACAACTTAACTTTGCTCGAGCAAATAAAAATATTTGGTTTAAAAATAAATGAAGTAATAGAGGTGTGCATTTCTTTATCTACCCTCCTCGGTCCTATTAGCTAGATTGCGTCGTTACTACCCCCATTTGTTGAGTGTGATAAAGAAATGGTTTTTGAATAAACACCCCATGGAGTGACTTGTTTTTAAATATCTTCCTCTCTACATGCCGGGGGCTAAACCAACCTGACAGTAACCTGGCTTATTTAACCTAAGGCAGCAAGATGAGTTAGGGGGTATTTGTGCAACTATTTTGTCCAGAGGGAGGACGGAAACATCACTATCGCCATCACTGTTGCGTGGTCGGGTAGTCCAGTGACTAATAGATCACTGTCGGATGTAGCAAGGTAGCGCATCGTTTCCTCAACTCTCCCTCCACACACCAACGAGAGCATTGGGCGCTAAGACGCTGTGTGTGAAAATACCGCCCACTAGCTAGGATGTCCTCACACTATCCCCCAAGAGTGTCGTTACAGTGCCGCTGGTGTCCCAGGTGAACAAGTACATAGAGGGCAGCAGCGTCCACGTCCCACTCCTGGAGCCCACCTTGGAGCCGTTCCCCGTCCGGGTGTCCAACATCTACTACCTCCTAGGGGACCATTACTTCAAGAACAATGACTGGGTGAGTGCGTCTCGTCTTCCAACAGGGGCGGCCGGCGACCTGTCCTATGCGCTATGATTTAAAAAAAACTTGGGTGGTCTTTATTTTATTTTTTTCACTTTTTGAGATTAGTGATATCGATTACATTTTTTTTTTAAATAAACTTAAAATAAGTCTAAAATGTGTGACAAAATTTTTTCGGAATATTTTATTATTGTATTAGACTCGGAAACTTAACATATGAAATATCCAACATAGATTCAGTTTGAAACGTTATCATGTTAAACCTAAATTAACTCATTTGATTAAGATCTCAACCAATTTTTAATATAAAATATTTGATCCATTTTTCTTTTTTAAGTCTCGAGACTTGATTCAAATTTGTTTCAAGTCAAGTTAGGCAAGATTAGTATTCAATTAGAAATTGAAAATTACAGATTCAAACAAGCTTAATTTCTGCTATTTATTACATATGATTATATTAATGTTATAAATACATGTTTTCTGTCCGGTTCAAAATAATAAAATGTGTACATTCTTCAAATATTATAATTTGTTTTTGTTTTAAAAAATACAAAATACTTCACAGAAAATATAAATTTAATTTTGCTATCATTTAAACAATTTACCCCTGTACAGGGAAATAAAACGCAGTACCCCTATATTTGTGGGCCACTGCTCTATCATCGGCCTGACTCGGGGGCCACGAATCCCTCACGGTTTAAGGCAAAGTCTGGGATGGACATGTGAGATCTGCGATTCCCGAGTCCAGGTGTAATTACTATACTAAATTTAAATGAACTTCAAAATTCACAACAAATAATTATTTCAAGTTTACATTTAAAAACTCACCAGTTTTAATATAAGAAGAACCTTATCTGAAAGCTAGAAAAGTCATTAGATCTACTTTCATGTATTCATACATCAAGTCTTGTGACCTGTAGCTGTCACTTCTGATAGATATTATTATTATTATTATTATTAGCACCGCGTCTTACTACCCGTTCGGGTTATACGCACTTACGCTAATGTGTAATGGTAGGGTGATTGTGAGATGAAATGGAGGACCTACAGTTTAACGTGGAATCCGAACCACGGTGGAGNTTATACGCACTTACGCTAATGTGTAATGGTAGGGTGATTGTGAGATGAAATGGAGGACCTACATTTTAACGTGTGATCCGAACCACGTTGGGAGGCCTGGCATTCCTCACATTCACAAGATGTCTTGTCAGAGGTGAAGGAAGGGTTTGATAATCAGATAAATCTTTGCCGGGACCGAGGATTGAACCCCGGCCGCCAGCACAGAAGTCCGACACCTTACCACTAGACCGCCAGGTCACCCGATAGATATTATCAATATATATAAAATAACAATAATAATGTAGTAAAATTTTATTAATGTTGGGCACAAAAAGTATATTTATATTAGATAAAATACTCTATGTAAAAATTGGACTGCAGAATGCGCTGGCTCGATGGTACAGTATTTATAAATTATCTTCACGCCCGTTTATCCCTGCTGAAGACTTTGCTGAGCCCGCTATAGCTGAGTGTATTGGGGTCGATACTCCCCGCCTGTCCATTGTTGCCTCTCCCTCCATTTACTGGCGGTGTCCTGCCTGTCCATCACCGCCAGCCCCCGGTAGACCGGGCAGTACTCGTTGCACGACCAAGTGCACTGGGACTTCTGGTAGGAGCGCAATTTGGTACAGACCAGGACGTGTTTGTAACCGTTGCAGTGGTGGAAACACGACGTTTCCCCCTTGATGCGCTCTTTACACGAACACTCCATCATTGTTGTTGGTAGACCTGCTTCGCGCTCGATGTCAACGTGGTGGCGATAGTACACCGTTCCCTTCACCACTAATTCAAGACAACTTGTTTGTTTTAATATTTTAACGATTACTCGGTCACATCAATATTCTTATCCGCAAAGTAATTGCTTGAATTCATGTATTTTTATTTTTTTACTGTTTTATTGTAGTCTATTAAACTTCAAGCGGTCAAATAAATAAATAAAAGAAAACATGACAATAAAAAGAGCACCATCATTAAATTAGTTACCAAACCTTAAATGTAATAATTTTTTAGATTACAGATTAATTCACTTAAATAATGTCTCTTGCCTTCCTGTTGAATAATAATAATAATAATATTTAGCACCGCGTCTTACTACCCGTTCGGGTTATACGCTTTTAAGTACTAATTACTCTAATGGATTAGGAATTGGGAAGGTTTAATTAGAGGAAGTGAACCCTCATTTGCGTGGAGGGAGAGTGGAAAACCATTTAGGGAAAAACCACCCCCAGTTTACTCGACCGAGATTCGAACCTCGATCTCCCCGTCCTCAGCAGTAGAGCTCAACACGACAAGCGCGTTAGCCAACCTACGCCACTGAGGCGGGTCTTTCCTGTTGAAACAATAGAGCTAAGTAAGACTTAACGTATTGACCCGAAAATAAGTCGCCCCAGATTACTCGCCTCACTCTAAAATTACAATCAATTTCAAAGGGATTTTTTTTCTTCTTCTGAAAATGAATCGTTTAACTTTTTAATGTTCTTATTATCTACATGTTTTTTTAAACTAGGATTTTGCATTTTTTTAATTATAACCACGTTTTGCTCATTCACCGAGAGATTCCTTTTTTTTAATCAAAATATACAGTCATGTTATTTATTAATACAGTAATTTAATTCTGACCTCAAAAGTCAGGTAAGTAGGTCAGTGAAAGGTTATGCCTTTTCTTAATTAAGCCCTACCTACAAATGGTCAGTTGTTAACTGTTTTTTTTTACATTATATTAGCCTATATGTAAAATAAAGTTGAAATTTAATAGTAGTATTTTTATAACAAATAAATAAATATTGAAAGTATTTATTCATATAACCAACATATCGCACCAATACGTCTCTAGTGCAACAGCTATTTTTGATTTTTTACTATTAATTTTGTCAGATAATTTGCATTAATTTTTTTTATATAGTCAAGTTCCGTCTATTTTAAAATAATCTCTTTGAAGCCGTAAAGAGTAGGGCCTACCATCTATTATGAAGATTATAAACTATTTTGTTATATTTCAACATAACTTCATGCAGTCCTCAACGGTACAACATCTGTTATGTATTATCCAAGGGCGCGATAATAACGTTTTATAAATTATAATTTTGGGGGAAAAGTGCAGCCTGTTTTTGCGTCAGTACGGTATTCTTTGAGCATCCTTTCAGACTCCATTTTGATGCCAGGGATGTCCAAAGAGCTCACACTTTTGGCTGTATATTATTCTGGCGCCGCGTCTCGCTGACTCTTGTATGCAAACGCACTAATTACACTAATATATTAGGGATGTCAAAAGCTGAATTTAGAGGAACTGTACCTGCATTTGTTTAGAAAAGAGAGCGATATGTAAAAAACCATAACTCTGTACACTTGGCCGAAATTTGAACCCTGATTTCCCTGCGGCCGACAATCCAGTCGAGCTCTAGAGTGAGGAGTTGGAGCGTCTGGCCACCATCGCGGGTGGAGGATGTTGTACATTGAAACCAAACTGGTGAAATAAGAATGTAAAGGATGTTAAACCTAGTCATTATCATCATCATCATCATCATCATCATCATCAACTGTTTCCAGCCCGTGGCCGGTCTGTTTGGTAAAATGCCTCCAGCTTCCTCTATCCTTCCTCCTTTACTCTTGTACAGGCTTCTCTCACACTTCTTCTGTTATCTTTATGTAAAGTCCGTTCACCGAAGGAATTGTTTTCTGAAAGGCCTTTTTTCCTACCAGAAATCTATTGTATAGTAGGATATTGGTAGGAAAAAAGACCTTTCAGAGAGTAATTCCTACCGTGAATGAAGTATAAGTATACAGACCACAAAGAAGACCAAGGAAGATATTATGAGAGGACCAGATAACAGAGAGTATTCACGTGAGAGGAGGATAATGGAAGGAATGAAAGGAGGAAGAGTGGTGGAAGGATACAGGAAGATGGAGACATTTTACTAAACTGACCCGACAACAGGCTGGAAACAGTTCATGATGATGAGACTAGTGTTTCTCTTCATGTTTTTATTTAAATGTGTGCATGTGTGTGTGTGTGTGTGTGTGTGTGTTCATGTGTGTGATCTTTACTACTCTAGGAGTCAGTAGAAATGGAGAAGATGGGTCAACTTTGGGCATTGGGTTCTTACCACACTTTTTTCCTCTTGCCTTATTTAAGTTATTTTTTTTTATCATTTTACATCATTGTATTATCGTTTAGCCATTTATATTTCTCCTATATTGCTTTATTCATTGTCATAGTATAGCATCAAACTGGTGGCTCCATCTATGAGATTCAATATTAAGTATTCAGACTGGTTAAAAGTACAGTGGTTCATTGACAGATGGCGCTACACCAACTTATTGCAATGAAATGTTGATTTGCGGCCACCTAAGAAATGTTCAGGCGAACTAAGATGTTGTTCAACGCCCGCCTAGAGAATGGTCAGGCAAACTAAGACAGTGTTAAACGCCCATGCCAATAAAAAGGTTAATTTACCATGTTGTTCCAGGGTAAGGCCATCCGTCACTACCTCCTTGACGTATGCGTCAACCCCGTGAGACTTGACTCGTGGGCCGGGATGGCGCTGGCCAGGGGCAGTCAACTCGAAAACAGGCTCAACTCGGTAAGTCACGGCGGGAGCCCGAGGCAAACTGCGCCAGAATGTAATGTTGGGGTCAGGATCACTGCCTGGTCAGGATCACTGTCCTGGCTATCACTCGCTCGCTGTGGTATGTTATAGCAATGTGAACCGGTGAGGGACGAAGCTGACTTCTTGCGCCAAGCACTGGCAGCGCGCCAGTGTTTCCAGCGAGCGCTCGACATTGACTCGAGTAACTCGCTGCTGTGGGTGGAGTATGGCTCGTTTGTGTACATGGTCCACTCGTTCTGCTCCACCGTGCTCAAACAGGTACTAGACAACACCACTTCTGTTCCAAACAAAGTCAGTATTGAAGATAAACATATCATACCAACCTGGGAGAATTATTCACTTAGGGGTGACCCGGCTGTCTAGGGGTAAGGTGTCAGACTTCTGTGCTGGCGGCCGGGGTTCAATCCTCGGTCCCGGCACAGATTTATCTGATTACCAAACCCTTGCTTCACCTCTGACAAGACATCTTGTGAATGTGGGGAATGACAGGCCTCCACCGTGGTTCGGATTCCACGTTAAACTGTAGGTCCTGCATTTCATCTCACAATCACCCTACCATTACACATTAGCGTAAGTGCGTATAACCCGAACGGGTAGTAAGACGCGGTGCTAATAATTATAATAATAATATTCACTTAGACTTATCATCTGGAATCGAGCTTGGAGACTTGTAGCTTGTAGTTAAAATGAAGATTAGGGTTCGATATCTGAATACTTTAAAAAAACATGTTGTGGTTTTGTAGGCCGTGAACCTCAGCATGGAAATGTTCAGCCGTCTCGAGTCTGAGAAAGAGGAGATGTTGAAACTGGCGGTACAGTGCTTCACTTGGGCCAATAAGGTGAGAGTGCGCACAGGAGTGGGCCAATAAGGTGAGAGTGTGCACGTTAACTGTTACAAGGGAAGAGTATATTATTGGTACAAACTAGTGCACACCAGACTTGTTGAGAGGATTAACGTGGGGCTAGTAACGTCGTGAAACAGACTGAATGGGGGTTGGTTGTGTTTATACACACACACACACACACACACACACACACACACATTTAATCTTTCCTCATCCCTCTCTTTTTTTATCGATAAAGGCAACAATGTCGATATATTACTCTATTTTGTTTAAATGTGTGTGCGACTATTTTCACCACACATGTCAGGAGAAAGGAAGATGACGTCACCTTTTGGATTCTTAACCACGTTTATCTTTTTCCCTAGATAACATTTCTCAGTTAAACTTGGACTTTTTTAGTCTATTTTATCCTTTATTTTTTTTATCAAGTTTCATCATCGTAAAGTCATCTATCCACCGGACCTCCGTATTATTAAAGAGATAACTATGACATGTATTAATAATTAGTGTGTGTGTGTGTGTAGGTGTGGTGGGCCCACGGGGTGGAGCAGGACGAGCGCTGGCTGCACCACTACATGCTGGGGAAGGTGGAGGAGAAACAGCAGGACACACCCCTCCAGAGTCTGCAGCAGTACTCCAAGGTGATCATCACACTTGTGGAACACGATACCTGTGTGTCGCTCGCACACTTTCTGTTATCTGCTCCTCTCGTCTCTCTACTATCTCCTGTTTCTCCTGGTGACAGCTAACTCTCTCTCCTTGTCTCTCTACTATCTCCTGTTTCTCCTGTTATCTGCTCCTCTCGTCTCTCTACTATCTCCTGTTTCTCCTGTTATCTGCTCCTCTCGTCTCTCTACTATATCCTGTTTCTCCTGGTGACAGCTAACTCTCTCTTCTTGTCTCTCTACTATCTCCTGTTTCTCCTGTTATCTGCTCCTCTCCTCTCTCTACTATCTCCTGTTTCTCCTGTTATCTGCTCCTCTCATCTCTCTACTATCTCCTGTTTCTCCTGGTGACAGCTAACTCTCTCTCCTTGTCTCTCTACTATCTCCTGTTTCTCCTGGTGACAGCTAACTCTCTCTTCTTGTCTCTCTTACATGCATTGTCCATGTTTCTGCTGCATATGTGACAATGGGTACAAAGTACACCCTGTACAACACTTCCTTACACTTCAAGGGCACTTATATTCTCTTACACACCTATAGAACAACTCTCCCTACAGCTCTCATCACTCTCACTCCACTTTTTTCCAACTTCATCCCACACACTTTCATTCCCTTGTTCCATTACTGTTCCTTCTCATACTCTGTGTATGGATGTTAACCTCGATGCAATGTGACTCTCTTGAACTATGCCTAGGCACTAGAGAACCTGGTGGCGAACCAAGCCATCTTCACACGCTCTGTCAACTACGACAACCCCGACCATCTGTCGATGGAAGCCGTGGAGGTTGTCTACCGCATACACGCCTGCGTGCTCAAATACCTGGAGCAGCACGAGGGGCGGGCCTTGCCCAAGCAGACCTGCGCCGCCATCCTGGAACATCTGGACGCGGTCCGCGGGGGCCCCTTCATGGATCCCCTGCCGACGCTGCCGGAGGCGACAAGGAAGAGGACCGCAGCTGATATGTCTGACGGCCCGACAGGGGACCCTCTTGTCGACGAGGTGATTGCCATGATGGAAGAAATGCTCGATAAGGTGTGTGCCGCGTCTGCTCCAAAGCGCGATGAGGAGGTCAAGGTTCCAGGGGCCGAGGGAGATAAACCAGAAGGGAACAAAGATATGACCGACAAGCCGGGCCAAGAAAAAGCGACTATATCTGGGGAACTAAATATTGACATAGACCAGAACTTGAAGGACGATGAAAATAAGGAGAAACCCTCAAAGGATGTAGTGAAAGCCCCAAAGGGCGCGGTGGAGAAGGGTGAGGAAGAGAAGCAAGCGGACCTGCGAGTGTCCCGGGAGAGTCTCGCCACCAACAACACGACAGACACGGGTAGCGACAACGACTCGTCTAGTAGCAGCAGCAGTGGCGAGTCTTCTTCCAGCGGCAGCGAATCTAGCAGTTCCTCGTCCAGCGGCAGTGACTCGAGTGACTCAGAGTCTGACAGCAGCGACTCGGACAGTGACTCTGGTGGGAGGAAGACCAAGCCGGAGAGCGCCAAGACGAAGAAAGAAGAGGAGACTGGAAGTAAAGGTAAGTGACCTCGCCTGGAGTTGAACAGCGACTCTTGATAGTAGGAGTATGTCTGGTCCATGTGAAATATTACCGGAGCCAGATTAAAGTTTGATGAATATTAAAAAAAATGTTTATTGTTGAAAAATAAACAGGGGTGGACCCCTGAGAGGAGATTCGAGGATTCAAGAAAGTTTAAATTTAAAAATGGATTATTTTTTTATAGAGCTCTAATCTTGCTTATTGGTGGTTCAGAAGCAATTATATTATAGGATGAGCTTATCGACCAGACCCCAGACTAGTAATTTAACACTTTTTAGTTTTTTAAACAGACATTTCAGACACAACTTTTAGAGAGAAAACAGAGGGATGCGTTTGGGGACAGGGGAGGGGATCGAAGGGGCCTGGAATGGGGATTCCTTAGCATACGGTCTCAAGGGGTACACCCTACCCGAAGATGGGCCCTATAGGGGTTGCACATTTTCAGGTCAAAACATTTCTATTAAAGGATTACATAATGAAATGTCGAGGGTACGTCGGTGGCAGTACAGTACGTTCTTGTTGCTCCAGACCACCTGGAACTAGTCCAGCGCTGCGTCTGGATGCTGGAAGAGTGCCTCTCCAGGTTCCCGCAACACTACAAGTGTTTCTACCGTCTGGCCCACTACTACCTCAACTCCAAGTTCCACCGGGACACGACCAAGTGCCGACAGCTGCTCCTGGGCACGCACCCCATCGGGCGTCCCCATTGCGACTCTGTGTACGGGCTCTTCGCTCACCGCAAGAACAGCAACTTCTTCAACGTGAGTTCAAACACGCTGGCCCACTTCGGGGACTACTGGGCCGGAAAGCAGGTCGGGGGAGTATTGCCCCTATAGTGTATATATGTGTGTGTGTGTGTGTGTGTGTGTGTGTGTGTGTGTGTGTGTGTGTGTGTGTGTGTGTGAAAGCTCCCCTATATGTGTGCTTGTCCCAGGATGTGTGGAGGAACCCGGTAACGGAGATCGACAGACCCGGCAGCTTCGTGTCTCACATGAGTCGGTCCATGACTCTGCTGATGGAGTTGTTGAAGCAACAGAAAGATTCCAAACTGCTCCTGGAACTAGCCATCCAGCTCAACAAGATTCCCGACCCTTACAAGTGAGTGGTCACCGCACACTGGGTTCATCTATAGCTATAACTGAGGCGCCCACCATAACATAACCTTTGTGTTCTAGTAATCGTGTGTAATTCAAACATGGCAGTTTTGCTAAGAACGTATTCGATTCTTCTACTATCTTAATTTTTTATTTTTATTTTCAAACACACATCGGGGTGGTATATAAATAAATATTGTAACATATTGTTCATGTGATGTTGGTTGCATGGAAATAATACAGATTGTAAATACTGAGGAGTCGGAATATAGAATAAAAAACTGGGGTGTAAGTTTAAGGCTGGAAACTGTGACATCTGTAAGATGAGGATAATGCTTATACAACAGGAACTGCACCAGCATTTGCCGATAGCAATGTTGGATGAAACCTACATTAGTCCGGGTGGGTTGAAGGGCGGACCTGTTTGAACGACTCTTGTTGAACGCTGGGCGCGCGGGTCTTTTCAGAAAGTACCTGCGCGACGTGGAGCGTGAGCAGTTCTCTCGTCAGGCACTCACGCTGTGTCACCAGTGTCTCCGCGCCAAGGCGGGTGTACCCCCAGAGACCACTGCGGCCAGCCATGTCCTGCTTATGGAGGTGTACCACGCGTATCGCAGAGTGCAGAAGTACCTTACGGGCAGAGAGAGTCGCTTGGCTGGGCTGCTTGTTGACACTTACAGGAGACACGCTAATGTATGTACTGTAGTACTGATACTTACAGGAGACATGCTAATGTATGTACTGTAGTACTGACACTTACAGGAGACACGCTAATGTATGTACTGTAGTACTGACACTTACAGGAAGTATGCTAATGTATGTACTGTAGTACTGACACTTACAGGAGGCACGCTAATGTATGTACTGTAGTACTGACACTTACAGAAGACACACTAATGTATGTACTGTAGTACTGACACTTACAGGAGGCACGCTAATGTATGTACTGTAGTACTGATACTTACAGGAAGTATGCTAATGTATATACTGTAGTACTGACACTTACAGGAGGCACGCTAATGTATGTACTGTAGTACTGACACTTACAGGAGGCACGCTAATGTATGTACTGTAGTACTGACACTTACAGAAGACACACTAAATGTATGTACTGTAGTACTGACACTTCCAGGAGGCACGCTAATGTATGTACTGTAGTACTGACACTTACAGGAAGTATGCTAATGTGCATACTATATAACTACTATGTCAATGAACATCTTTTACACTTCGAGTCAAGCTCTAAACAAGTTTTAAAGAAAATGTAGAATTTTATTCAAATTTGAGTAACATAGAGCAAAAATTATTCAACAATTTTATCAAGTTGAATTTCTTTAACAGATTGATGCATGATATACATTTTCAAATAAAATAAACGAAGCTATGATCACACAAGCCAGAATTTTCATCTTATGGTAATAGATCTTTACAAGGAATATTTATTTTTTATCAAACAAAAGGAAATATTTAGGGAATCTGTTCACTTGATATTTTAAAATTTAATATAAAAAATTAAAATCAAAAGTTTCAAGTTTTGTAAAAATAAAAAGAATTGAGTCAAATTCAAACAACCACAAAAACACGACTCGTATTATAATTTCCAAAGACTTGCACACTTATATGTTTGTTATACATATACTTTTTCCTTGGTGTTATCTGCGTGTACCGTTGGTATATTGGTGCCTTTGTTCTCAGGTGAAGGATGTGACGTTGGATCACGCGGTCAGGTTCTGTCAGACAGAGCTAGCGGCAAGCCGGGCCATCTCCAGGGCAGAGTCGTCTCCCCAGGTACTGTGTGGTACCGCTCTACCTCTACCGCCCCTTCAGCCATTGGCTGTCTCTGTCTAGCCGAGGAGCTAAAGGGGGGGGCTGTTATTCAAATATTGTAGTTACCCGCCTCGGTGGCGTAGTTGGCTAACGCGCTTGTCGTGTTGAGCTGCTCGACTGCTGAGGACGGGGAGATCGAGGTTCGAATCTCGGTCGGGTGAACTGGGGGTGGTTTTTCCTAAATGGTTTTCCACTCTCCCTCCACGCAAATGCGGGTTCACTTCCTCTAATTTAACCTTCCCAATTCCTAATCCATTAGAGTAATTAGTACCTAAAGCGTATAACCCGAACGGGTAGTAAGACGCAGTGCTAAATATATATATAAATAATGTAGTTCCTGGTTATAGTGTTTGGTGTTGATGTTCTAAGTTAAGTTTTCATTTTTTAAGTTGTGTGATGAAATAAACATGGACTTTGAAAGTTGTTTTGTATAAAAAAAACTACCACGACTAAGGTACTTTTTACAAATGGCTGGTAGAGAGTTCTGGATCAGTCTTCAATTTACAAAGTGTGTGTTTACAGAGGGAAAATGGCGCCCAACTGATATTTTAACTTACACATTGAAAGGAGTATAGAAGGGCAAGACAATGAAGGAAAACTGATGTACCCAGAAAAAAAACATGTTTTTTATAAAATAAATATGAGCAGTGAAATACCACCCTAAAGGACACAATTAAAATAAGTCACTACAGTATCACTACGCCTAGCTTGTTTATTAAAGAATGAGTTAATTAGCAGTTAAATGATTGACAGGTATGATAAAACTCCCCCATTTGACTCTGTGTCTGTCTAGTGAATCTAATGGGAAGGTTTAAAGTGTGTTTTGTTTCAGGCTCTCTCAACTCCAAGTGCCACGCCGGCGGTGGGTACCAGCGCCACAGCCTCGCAACAGAAGAAGGCTGCCTTCTCCTCCCCCGGCCTGACCCTGACCCCCAGAGCCCGCGGGCGACCCCCGGGAAGCCGGGATGAGTTCAGCCGCGCCAAGTCCAAACTGCCCGCCGTCCCCCCGTACATGTTCAACACTTCCTCCCTCATGTCGTCCGCGCTCCAGGCNGGAAGCCGGGATGAGTTCAGCCGCGCCAAGTCCAAACTGCCCGCCGTCCCCCCGTACATGTTCAACACTTCCTCCCTCATGTCGTCCGCGCTCCAGGCCAACTTTGGTAGTCTCGTGGAGCAGCAGTTGGCGATGGCCACCTTCCAGGCGCATCTCGGGAGCTATCAGGTGGAGCTACTTCGCCACCTGGCGGCCACCACCGGCTCCATCTCCCCCTCGTATCTCTCGAGCCTCACCGCGCAAGGTCTGTCTTCGCTTACCAACTACCCCAACCTCCCCTTCTCTAGCGCCGCTCCCGCGTTTCAACCGTCGTCTGTCAGCAGTGTCTCAAAGACTTCCTCTAAGGTCGCCTCAAAAAACTCGGGGCCACAAGTTACCGGAGTCTCATCAGAATATGTTTCACCGTCGGGCTCACCCGCGGCTCTGAGTGCCAAGAAGGTCTCCAGCCAACAGAGCTACTCATCTTCCCCGACTCTAACCAGTAGTACAGGAAAGGTGCAAAAGAGTTCCTCGCAACTTCCAAAAAAAACTTCATTCCCCGTTTCATCGATTCCATCTGTTGGTAGTCCCAATGTTGCATCGACCCCTCGTGTATCGAAACCTGGCGATAAAGCTTCCCCTAGTCCCAAAGCGCTATCGGGCACATCGAGCCCCCGCGGTGCGACCAAATCTTCCGATAAAACCTCTTCAAAAGCCTTGACGATGAGCTACGAAAAATGTATTGACCTCGTAAAGAGTAAAGATCAGAAAATGGAGAAAGAGCATTCAAAGATCTCTGACGCCTCGCTGAGCAAAACCCAAAGCGTTTCTAGTGTCTCCTTTGAAAATATCAGCTCGAGTATCACGATCACTCCGCTGTCGTCTTCTCCTAAGTGCGCCCCCGTCGGCCATTCACATTCGTACAAGACTCCTGACGCCAAGATGGACTCGCTAGGGAGCCTGGCGATCCCCTCGTCCCTCACCATCACCCCGAGACAACAGAGCGCCAAGACTTCCGTCGCTAAGAAGTCTCTGTTTGAAGGAGGATCGGGGTCTCACACCAAGGAAAAGAAGGAAGATATGGACGTAGAGATTATAACTTTGGATTGATGGAGGTGTGGATCTTGGAAATAATTGTATCGTATCCATTCTCATTCGACATTAAATAAACCTTATAAATATAAACAAACACATATAACAAGATTACAAACTATATATTGTAATTTTTGTTTAACTCTTAGAAGTAAGTTTTGTTATATATGGAAGAAGGTACAGTGAAGGTGGATAGGAACACACTATCATCATCATCATCATCAACAACAACTGTTTCCAGTCTGGGCCGGGTCGGTTTAGCAAAATACCTCCATCTTCCATCATTCTTCTCCTCTCACTTGCACACTTGAGGTTACCAGCTCCTCCCATCTCTTTCTTGGCCTCCCTTGCGGTCTTTTTTCTACACCCCACAACATGACCTTGACAAGGAAAAGGTTATTTGAAATAGAATACTAGGCTAATTCATGAATTAAATTATGAGGGAATGCCAGCATTTACCTGAGTAATAGTGCAGTAGAAATTGTTTGCATAAAACAATAATAAATATATGTGTTTTATCTAAACAATTTCTACTGCACTATCGCTAAGGTAACTGCTGGCTAGCCCTTATAATTGTAACCATTTTACAATGGAAAGAGGATGGAAGAACAAACAGAGGTTGCCAAAGAAATAGCCGGAAACTAAGTATGTAAGGAAAAGACACCAAGGAAGGCCAAGAATGAGACGGGAAGAGCAGATAACAGAAAGTGTACAATTGAGAGGAGAAGAATGAAAGAAATTAAAGGAGGAATAATGGTGGAAGGATACAGGAAACAGGAGACATTTTGCTAAACTGACCCCTGCGACAATCTGGAATAAGTGTTGATGGCTGTCGGTTCCGTTTTATCTGAACTGATAGGGAGGATTTGCGAGATGCGCAAAGCAACTTCCTAAAAGAGGAAAGGAAATTGATAAAGGAATGATAAGAACATTTAAAAGAAACAAACCTTGCGAAAGCCTTGTTGGGTTTGTCCCTCCCCCCCTCCCCCCAATTTTCTGCACCGTCTTCCACACATAACAAACAAAAGAAAATATCTGTCGAAAGATTAATCCAAACATAAAATCACCTGATCATCTTTTCCTCTTGGAACTATAATATTCAGTCGGTCAAATGGGGATGCGATCACATCACACCCTTGTGTTACTTGACCTGAATGTTTTCTTGTGATTATTATAACGTTGTAAGATAAACACACATTCGCTATTATCGATTCACCCTAAGCCGAGACCTGATGTAAACAAAGTCGCATGTGGAAGTCTCTGCTCTGATTTGCTACTGAACGGACCTCAATGGTATCCTTTCACTAAATAGTCCCTCCTGTGTTTTGTGTTGGACTTGTTTTAAAATAACATTAGACAATTAATATAACTAAAAAATTTCCCTTCATTTGATTTATAACTGATGCTTTAAGCTTTGCAAGTGCTCTTCGAATACCAACAAACGCCTGACTCAGCGTTGAGGGACCCCCATGGTACAATCCTTATCACTTAGTCGACACTTCATCTCGGCACTGTTAAAGTGATGATTGTGAGCGTTGAGGGATTCCCGTCTATTTATGGCATTTGCCGAGTCTGTCCTGAGTTGTGTTAAACATAAGACAGGAAATTTAAAAGCATTAATAAACACAAACATTTGTAGTGATATACTTTTCTCTGATAATGACTATACATTGTTTCTCTCGTTTAAAATAGTGCGCTTGTGTCCCACCGATCTTGTAGGTCCTTCGCGTAGTGATACGGGAAGGTTCGTTTACTACCGGTCTCAGGTTAGGATGAAACAATGATAGCTAGTTACATATGAAGGGGTTGCAAGACTGAACTTGAAACTAGGAAAAAAACAAAAACAGTGATTGAGAAGAGAATTAACAAATTCCTTACTTAAGGAAAACTTCTTTACTCTTTTTTTGTGGTACATTTTGTTATACTTATATTTGAAAATAAAGTAAAGGAAAGGTGGATAGAAAAAAACATAAAAGGAACAAACACAATCTGGCTTTTACAATGAAAATAAGAACACAGTTCACACTTTACACTGATGTCACTGGACAAAGGGGCATCGGCTACCCTTTGAAGAAAGTCTATCATCATCGCCCAATCCCCCCCGACCTAGGTTTCATTCTATCGGAACTATCAGGAGAGGGTGTGAAATGTGCAACACAACTTCCTGAAAGAGGAAACCGAGAGAAACAAATGGCAGGAAGAGGAAATTGGTTAATAATTATAGGTTCGTTCCTTTTTGTATGTTTGTATCAACTCTTCCCGTAACTTCGTACATTTATAACAGAATTGTTTAATTGATGTCAATAGATACATGTAATAGAAATGTATGACCTGAATCACAAATAAAGTAAAAACATTTAACATGCATTTTCAAACAATTCGATATTTAGAGAGCATCTTCTTCAGGAGGTCAAATACTTGGTTTCAAGGATGTACGAAAGGGCATGACAGGCTATACAGTAAAGTCTCATTAATTCGAACTATGCTAATCCGAACAAAAGTTGAACAAAAATGTAATTGTAAAACAAAATTGATTGTAATAGTAAAAAGTAGCGAAAATAAACAATGTATACATTCACTCGGTTTGTTTTGCTCTAAAAAAATGATGAAAATAATATTTTCTAAGGCACTTAACAACAATTATTTATTTATTTGGTATGTTCATAAAATCAGTAAGTTTCTTTTGTCGAAACGAAGTGAACCTGTTACTCGCCCGACTCTCAGCGCTAGTGAGTAGCGCACTTGTAATCCAAATAGGACTTAGTCCCAATTAGTTCAGATTAACAAGACTCTACTGTAATTACGGACATGAGCCTTATCTCGAATATAATCAAATAAATTGAAAAATGACACCTGAGCACGAGAATTGAACCCGGAACCCTTTGGCTTACCTCTGTGCTCTCCGGGGATTGTCCCGTGCCCAGGGTCATTCATTCTTCGCTGATAGTTTGAGGCAGAGTCTGTGATGGACATGTGAATATCGTGATCCCCTTGGAAAGTACAATGTGTTTGTACTATTGGCAGCTCAAAGACGCGACCGGCCAGTGGCTGTGATGTCAATGATAGCTCTGAGTAGTGATGATTTTCACAAGTCCATCACAGACTATGCCTTGAAAATATAAGTGATGGCCCTGGATACGGAGCAATCCTTGGATAGCTGACTGGTAGCGCATTGGCACGCTGACCCAAAGGTCCCGAGCAGGCTAGTTTGATAATATTTCCTCAAGATGGCATGGACTAATGCGATAGTCCGTATTTTAATAATGCTTTGTTTTGACGACAGAATATGGTGAGCCTACATTTCGATAAGCCAACTACTCGATTAATAAATATCCGTATAATAAAACCAATCCAAATGAAAGGCTTATGCATTTTATAATCATCGAACCACACCCACCTTTAGGAAACCACCGGTAGAGTTAAAATATTCCTGGTTGTTTCTTCTCACACTCTTTACTTGGCCAACATAGTCCACGCTTAAGTTTTTATATTTTTTATAATCACACGATTCTTGATCTGTTCCAATAAATACATTCGCTGTTCCACATTGAAAACTTTGTTTTTAGTCCGTTTTTTTTAACCCTACAAGCAACATGTCACTATAGAAGGCAGTGAATACAAGTCAAATTTACAAATATTACAGTAATTGAAATATATAATGGTGCAATTATGAAAATTATTATGTAAACACCCCCCCTCCCCCAAAAAAATCCTGGGTGTGCCCCTGTTCACCTCACTGGTGAGTATTTCTCAACCATATTTAATTGTCATCTGGTCATTTCTTCGTTTCTTCTAATTTCTTATTCATTTGTTCCTTGAGCTTATATTTTTGAATTTTCCCAGAAGCAGTTTTTGGAAATTCCGTTACAAAGTGGATGTGTCGAGGAATTTTGTAGTGAGCGATCTGAGAAAAAGAAAATAATTTACACTGCTGCCACACACACACACACAATATTTAGGGATATTAAATTAAATTGTCCTTCAACCCTCGGTAGATAATTCCAGTGTCTTGTAAAGTGCAGACGTAAATATCTCGGGGCCATCTCAGACTAATAAAACCTCAAATTATATCAAATAGCAGCGAAAAATGAAAATATCTACATACATCTCAGTGTAAATGGTAGGCCTACTTAAACATATCTTGAAAATATATAATAAAAACATAATTCCATAGATATTAACATATGTAATGTGTTATTAGAAAAAAAAACTACTTAAAAGTACCTTTTGTTTTTATTGATTGGAGGGTTGTTGAGAAGGCGGTGAGGGGGGGAGGGGTGAGCTCTGATGTCTCCTTGGGGTTACAGGGGTTGTCCGACACCTTGGCTTAGTGTGTAGCATGTTTGTATACTGAGCTAACAGTCTCTGGTTTGATTCCCTGACATGGCCGGAAATTGTATCACTGGTGACGTGTGGGCTTACCCTTTCACAATGCAGAATTAATGTCTGGGGACTGGCTGTTGTGTCTCTTCTCAGAAAGTGCACGATAAATTCCTCAGATAGATAAATGAAGGAATAATGTCACAAGAGGGGAGGGGGCCGTCAGGAGGTCCCAGTATCTGAACCAACAGGAAGAGAGCCAAGCCATCCCGGCTCAGGTGTGTTGGACTCCCAAACTGGAGAGACTCCGGTTTGAACCCTGGCCGGGTCCACATAGGCTCTTTATTTTCCATAACATATGTTCTACACTAGATCTTGAAGCACAGATGTTGGTGCATTCCCTCTTAATAGCCCCTTCCTTTCTCTTAATTTAAAAAGTTTGTTATCAAGACAGATATGCAGGAACTGTCGATATCAGAATGTGAAGAAAACTGTAATCTATGTTTGCACCGGAGCAGTATTTTAATTATTTTGGCAAAACAAAATTTTGGTGTAAAAACTGAAAACAGTTACCTTTCCTCGCGTCCCCTACAACCCTACCTTAAGATTTCAATAAAAAGTTACCCGCCTCGGTGGCGTAGTTGGCTAACGCGCTTGTCGTGTGGAGCTCGACTGCCTAGGACGAGGAGATCAAGGTTCGAATCTCGGTCGGGTGAACTGGGGGTGGTTTTTTCCTAAACGGTTTTCCACTCTTCCTCCACGCAAATGCGGGTTCACTTCCTCTAATTCAACCTTCCCAATTCCTAATCCAATAGAGTAATTAGTATTTAAAGCGTATAACCCGAACGGGTAGTAAGACGTGGTGCTAAATATTATTATTATTATTAATATTAATAAAAAGTTGCTTTCCCCTCCGAGTTTTGCTTAGGACCTCTAATACCACTTATTAGTGGTTCAGTTCCAAGATATACGTAGGAAAAACTACAACCAGACCCCAGAACACTAGTTTAACAACCGACTAACATTAAATCAGTCGCTATTTGTTGTTTCTCTTTCATCTTTACATCGATCATTTCCCCTAAAGATCCGTATATTTTGTAAAATACAGGACCCGACCTGACCTAATATACCAACCTTGCCCTTACTGTAGGCTTTGATACCTTCCGGGGTGAGGGTGGAGCCATCTGTTAGCCGCAAACAACAACACAACTCCTCCCCCAGTCTGGCGTCGTCCACACCGAACACCTGCAACATCATCATCGTCCCGAAGGTCCAAGTTCATGTCTGGTTGGGTGCAATAAGATGAGCTTAGGGCTCTCGGTAGAAGCAATCTGTTGTGACTTTTGTTCACAACGTACTCAATAGTTGCTCCAAGCAGCGCTATGTGCACCCCTGGGGGGTACACCAAGACATGTTAGGGTACGGGCCTACATCAAGGATAAAAATAAAATATACATATTTCTCATTTAAAACTTGTTACATTAATTTAAAATGTAATTTATTTTAGTTGTATTTTATTTATTTGATGTATCTAACAGATACTTACTGAACCGACTGATAATATCAGCACAGCAGAATGTCTATTGACATCGGACCGACGGCTTCGCTTCCCCTCCGAAGGAAGTTGTGCTACTGATTTTTATCGCTCAAGAAAGCTATGTTGACCCTGGCTGGGTTTGAAGCCACTAACATTGGGTTCTGAGGTGATAACTTTGCCCCAAAGACCACTGAGATTGACCCTAGATTATATTTATTATTATTAGCACCGCGTCTTACTACCCGTTTGGGTTATACGCACTTACGCTAATGTGTAATGGTAGGGTGATTCTGAGATGA
>CABEEJ010001611.1:6989-25241 GCA_901482245.1 Timema douglasi
CCCCACTTGTTTTTCCTTGTAACCTTCATATATGATTCCCTTGAAATTTCTTCCAGGTTTTTTTGTAGAAATTCCCAGACTGTGGTACATTTATACATAATTAGTTACGTGATGTTTGCAATCACATAAATAAAAAAATGTCGCGAACAAAATATCTCCTACCCCCCTTTAGTAATAATTTTTATAATGTATTCTTTTATCAGGATTACTCACCGTCTTCTTGAGCCTTGATATGGGCGACATGTTGAGACCCGCTATGACGGCCATCAGAGAGTTGAAGTTGCCGATGTTGAAACACTCCCTGGCCGTCTCGATCCAATACTCCATCACCTTCACGCGCTGTTTCTTTTTCACATGCTGCACAAACATTCGTACAAGACCTTTGAAAATAGTCAAGAGAATTAACAGGATAAGTAAGGTTCGGCGGAGTGGAAAGGAATGCGAGCTAAGAGCTGTATTCTTACATTTATGTATATATATTATTAATAATAAAAGGAAGTATTTGTGTGTGTGCGATGCCCAGCCAAATCTACGGCACGCACAGAGCTGAAATTTTTAACATAGGTGGACGGAAGGGGGTTCGAATGCACCTCAAAACGGGATTTTTAAATTTTTAATTAGCTTTTTAATTAGGCTATTTTTAACAAATGTTTGAAGAAAATATTTTTAATCTGGTTTAGAATTAAGTTTCAAAATGAAATAGGGGGCACCATGAGCGGGGTGGGGGGTGGGGGGGGGGAGCTTATATANGCTTATATAATTCTTATACCACAGTGGGTAACGGGCAGCGCCGTGCGGGGTTGCTAGTATTTATTGTTGTTTTTAACACCACGTCTTACTACCCGTTCGGGTTATGTACTAGTTACGCAAATAGTTTTGGGGATAAGGAAGATTATAAATAAATTAAGTGTACCCTTATTCGCGTGGAAGGACAGTGGAAAATAATTTTGGAAAAAATCACCTTCACTGCACTCGATCGAGATTCGAACACCTTTGTCAGATTCGAAATTTCGAAGCTTCTCAAAGACTTACTAAAGTTATTTGCTTATAAGAATAGTTTTGACTGATTAGTCACTAGCACACACAAAAGCTTTATCCAGCAACATGACACCGTGTTGAGTACCAATGTATTTGTACAACCGTAGATAGTAAACATTCAATGAGATTTTAAGTGCAGAAAATGTGGACCTCGAGCACAGGCCAAGGAAACAGTAAATAAACAATTTTACGAGAGTTTTGCTGTACTTCTTGAGCCAGGTTAAGTTCTTGGGCACTCGGGAACACTACATTGGGTATCATCGCTGAGAAAACTGCGTGGTTACAGTTGGGAAACAGCGTTGTCAAACTCTCGTTTTCGTGCCGTCAATATCCCCACAAATATAAGACAAGTTTCGCAACGCTGGTTAGTTGAGGTTGTAAGTAGTCCCTTCTTACCCCAGCACACCACCTTCACACATAGCTGAGAGCGAGGAGATTTGGCCAGTAGCTCCTTCTTAAAAAGTTGCTTCATATGTCAATTCAAAGAAAACCATGCTATATATAAAGTCGGGTGACTTGTGGCTGTCATTTTTTATATATAGGTAATAACCTATTAAATAACCCTAATAATTTGGTAAAATGTTATCAATATTGGCCAAGAAAATATGTATTTGTATTTTCTTAATAAATGTCCATACAACCCCGTTCTTAATTAGGTTATATTTAATTTATTCATGTTAGCTTGGTAAATTTTAAGTGAAGTTAGCTTAAGTGTTATCGTTAAACTTGTATTAATTAAAATAGATTTAAATTGTGAGCTATGAATTAACTTGTAGAGGAGTTTAAACAACCAAACATAAATCTAGATAAAAATTAAATGATTTTCAATTATCACCTAAAGAAATGTGTGTTCGTAAATTTTGATCAAATTTTTTTTTGTACTATTTAAAAACACATTTAAAGAGTAGAAATTTAAATCAAAGCCTTTTGTTTTTATTGTATTATTTATAATGAGCAGACTGTAGTTGACAGCATCTGATTTATTTTAAATTTTATAATTTTTATTTTAATCATTTATTTTGCGTTTTAAACTCCAAGCATGGTAATTATTTTTCTAAATGTTGGTATACTTGAAGCTAGTACATGTATTTTAAAAGAGAAATAAATATATAATAAGGTCCTAAAGCTTAGTGGCTTAAAATTATTAACGTTTCGTATGCAGAGTGTATTAAAAAATAGAGGTCGCAGAGAAAACAAAAAGTCCAAGAGGAAATTAGCTGAAGGAGGGGGGAGGGATTTGGGGTGAGGGTGAAGAAAGGAAAAATTAATGCAAATTAAAAATACACAGTGTAGAGTTACTTTTAGCAAGTTGATCAAAATGGTTTGAATTAGTTTTTTTTTATTTGGGTAAATTTGAACGCCATTATAGATAAGGTAGAATATTTAATCGGAATAAAGTACAAATTTCTTTAAAAAACCAAGCTGGACTTTATTTTAATAAATTAATCGATAAAAATCAAATTTAACTCTTTGGCTACTAAACATTCCTTAGCTAAGAGTTGTTTTTATTTACTTTTAAACAAGCAATGTGACGAATTGGTGAACTGGAATAAAAAAAACTGAGGTTCCAGTGGGGTCTGTATCAAGTTTGTTAAAAATTCATTTTTTTTCATAACTGCATCTTACTACCTGTTGAGGTTATAGGCATATATATATATATATATATGATAATTACTCTAATATGGTAGGAATGAGGAAAGAAGCATTTTAGAGGTAATCAAACCTCATCAGTATAGAAGGTGTGTAGAAAACCATTATAAGAAACATCACCCTCAGTAGATGCAACTGGGATTCGAACCCCTATATTCCTTTATTGGCAGGTTATTGGTTCGAAAGCGATAATGGACGCATAGCGAGACCGGATAGGCGAGTAGGTAGTATTAAAAATGTAAACATTAATCATGCGGAAAATAGTTTGAAAACCTTAGTAAACAACAAGAGGGTTGGGTAAATTAAAACTTTATAGCTTTGTCCAACACTCTAGTTCATTAAAGCAACACCCCGTACAAAAAAAAAAAAAGGCCAGAACTTCCAGGCATAGTATTGAAAAACTTTTATTTTTCCCCTTCAGGGCTTGTCCAAATAGTTCATTTATCTTGATAATGATGTTTTCCCCTCCTCTTCAGAACTTTAGTAAAACTTTGAACAGCAAAACTTGTAGAAGTTTTCGGAAATCTTGGAAGAATCAATATACAACAACAACCTTCCTATTTTCAACCGTTAAATCTCACCAGTTCAATAATAGATCAGTGCTAATCAATGATAGGTATTGTAGGGGTAGTTGTTAAAACCTTCCGCTAAGATGGAAATATGTTTTTTAACCTAAGAGCACTGCCTTTTTTAAGAGATATAACCTCACACTGCGGTATTTCTTATGAGAATGGAAACTAGAAAATAGTATTATTATTAATATTATTAGCACCGCGTCTTACTACCCGCTCGGTTTATACGCACTTACGCTAATGTGTAATGGTAGGGTGGTTGTGAGATGAAATGGAGGACCTACAGTTTAACATGGGATCCGAACCACGGTGGAGACCAGGCATTCTACACGTTCACAAGTTTTAATTAATACACGTCTTGTCAGAGGTGAAGGAAGGGTTTGGTAATCAGATAAATCTTTGCCGGGACCGAGGATTGAACCCCGGACCCCCAACACAGAAGTCCGACACCTTACTCCTAGACCACCAGGTCATCCTAGAAAATAATGAAACCACTAAAATAATCCCAAATTATCTTAACATTTTCTCTTGTGAGCTTATAAAAAAACATAACTTTTTAATCGTTTGAGTAAGATTATATGCTAGTTTTTTATCTCTTTTGTTTGATAGCCATCTTAAAACTGTATAATTTCTCGTAAGACGTAAACTTTTCTTGATTTTTTCTTTTTCTAAGGTTATTAAAATGTCATTACAATTTTTGCATGAACCATATTTTCAAATGTGAGTGTTGAGTAACAATAAGAGAATGATTGAATTGTTGATTTTTACTTTCTTGTAATCGTAAACGTTTTCGACATTGAGATTATGATGGATCTTTTTATATGCCCTCAAACTCCAAAAAGATGGTCTTACTTCTATCCATCCGTATGCTTGTCTGTCTGTCTGTCTGTCTGTCTGCCTGTGTTCCTTTAAGTGCCCGGGACTACAGCCGAAACGCTTCATAGATTTTGTTCAAATTGCATATTTAGTTGTTAAAATCTCGGTTGGGTGAACTTTTTTTTTTTCCTAAATGGTTTTCCACTCTCTTTTCACGCAAATGCGGGTTCACTTCCTCTGATTAAACCTTCCAATTCCTAATCCATTAGTGTAATTAGTACTTAAAGCGTATAGCCCGAACGGGTAGTAAGACGCGGTGTTAAATATTATTAGTTGTTAAATATTATGAAAATAAATAAATAAGTTTCCCGAAAACAAGGTGCTTAAGAAGATTATTTGGTCCAAAAAAAGAATGTGGAACAGAGGAGTGGAGGAGGTTACATAATGCTAAGTTACATAACCTGTAATCATCACAAGACGTAGTTAGGGTAATCACATTTCGTACATTACAGGGGGCAGGACATGCCAGGATAACATTAAAATGGACTTGAAAGATATAGGGTGTAATGAGGTTGACTGGATAGAACTATAACTATCTCAATAAGAGATAGGGTGTAATGAGGTTGACTGGATAGAACCAGTTAAAGATAGGGATAGGTGGCGTATATTTTTGTAAGCGCTGGAATAAACTTTTGAGTGCCTAATGTAATAAAGTAAGTAAAGAGTCAAATCGTGATTTTTATTCTAGCACTAAAATAAAAAGAGTTTAAAGATAAGAGGATTTTTTTCAACACCGTGTCTTACTACCCATCCGGGTTATACGCTTAGGATTTTTTTTAAATATAATTTGAGATTTTCCTAAAATGGATCCAACGATTTTGTGATATTGGGAGTGGTTGCATGCCAAATAGAAATTTAATTTCCTTCTGATGAAAACAATCATTTAAGGTCAGTTTACTTTATTTACACTGATTCTTTTTAAATTTGTTTTTTTTAAACTGTCTATGTCAAATTTTTAAATTTGAATCTGAAGTGTTTCATATGATCTTTAAATTATTAATTTTTCAAAGGAGAAATTATAAAGTGTTGTTTAGCGACAATCACAATTTTTAATATTTTGTTCACAATTACAATAAATTATATGATAAAGTTTGCACAACTGTGTCGTACCATTTATTATTATTATTATTATTAGCACCGCGTCTTACTACCCGTTCTGGTTATACGCACTTACACTAATGTGTGATGGTAGGGTGATTGTGAGATGAAATGGAGGACCTACAGTTTAACGTGGAATCCGAACCACGGTGGAGGCCTGGCATTCCTCACATTCACAAGATGTCTTGTCAGAGGTGAAGGAAGGGTTTGGTAATCAGATAAATCTATGCCTGGACCGAGGATTAAAACCCGGCCGCCAGCACAGAAGTCTGACACCTTACCCCTAGACCACCAGGTCACCGACCGTACCATTTACTTTTAGTGAAATTTGTAATAAAAAGTCAAATTACTTTGTAAGTATTCAACTTAATTAGTAATCTCAGCCACACAACGCTACAGCAATAGCAGGTAAAACAACACGCGACGCAGAGATGGATGTTAATAAAGTTAGATTTGCAAGGGGAATGATCTGTCCACGCTAAGCAGCACTGACTAATTAAGAGGACAGCAACGTGAGTCAATTAAGCAATATATTAATTTCAAACTTTGTTTTTTATTTATTACCCTGACTGTACATGATGTTCGGCCATGCGTTGCCGTTTCACGCTGATCCTGTGAGAAAAAAAAAGTGTTTTTATTTTTATGAAATGTAAATTTGTAATTGAAAGTTATTACAATTTGGAAAGCTAAAAAACATGTAAGAGGAGATTAATAATAATAATATTTAGCACCGCGTCTTACTACCCGTTCGGGTTATACGCTTTTAAGTACTAATTACTCTAATGGATTAAGAATTGGGAAGTTTGAATTAGAGGAAGTGAACCCGCATTTGCGTGGAGGGAGAGTGGAAAACCATTTAGGAAAAGCCACCCCCAGTTCACCCGACCGAGATTCGAACCTCGATCTCCCCGACCTCAGCAGCCGAGCTTCAACACGACAAGCGCGTTAGCCAACTACGCCACCGAGGCGGGTGAAGAGGATATTAAAACATGATTTTATCTAAACAGATATTATAAATAAATAATATTTTTAATTAGATAGAAGAAACCATAAGTTTTAATAAGAATTAAAAATAAATAAATTATGAAAAAAAAATAGTTAAAAGTACAATAAATAATCACTAAAAATTATTTCTAATACAAAGGAAGTCAATAGCGCGTTAAACAAAACGGCGAGCAGCTTATAAAAAAGTTATCAACCTTTTCAATTTAATGCCGACAGTGGTGTCATCTTGTGAGCGATGTGTAAACCAGATAGGAAAGATCCAAGGCGACACCAGTAGTATGCTACATAGCAGATGTTATAGGCTTGTGTAGTTATTGTATATTTATGTCGACAGACAGATACAAGTCGTAATAAACTTACACACTTACACCAACATACAGTAGTGGATTTAGGCTTAGGCCCGTGAGGCCCGGGCCTAGGGCGGCAAATTTTGAGGGGCGCCAAAATTTTTAATTGAAATAATTTATATTTTAATTACAAGCAATTTATTATTAATTATATATTTAATTGTTATGTTAAAATAATAAATGTTTAATTTATACCTGAATTAGATTTCTTATTATTATTGTCATTATTTTATACACACACACATATATGTATATATATGTTTATATATATATATACTGTTACAAAAAAAAAGGGTGCCATATCGTCTCGGGCCTAGGGCGTCCTCAAACCTAAATCCGCTACTGCCAACATATATTTACGCTAGGCTTACTTTCTAACCACCATTCCCCCACTATCTAGTTCCCCGCAAATACTGGTGATGTTTCCGTACGGAATTCAGTACAAGTCATCTATAGGTAGGTGTACTATATAATGAGAGCTAATTAGCAAAACCAACTTCAGTGGCTCAAAGGTTTGAGGCGTTACTCTTACGTTAAGACTGGCCTGCTAATGACAGGGAGATTAGTGTTCGAGTCCCGGTTGGGTCTATTGGGGTCAATTTCTTCTAAATGGTTTCCCACAATACTTCCACGCAAATACGGGTAGATTACTTCTAAAATGCTTCCTACCCCATTATCATATATTATACGTGTACTTGAATGTGTTGTAGGAGTATTACAAAAATAAATAAAATTAAAGTGTTTTTTCAGACGCATTATTAGTCACATGGGATTATGACGCCCATATCCCATCGGACTAAACGGGCATTAATGAAAAAATCTGAGTTCAAATCCTGGTCAAGTGTAATAATGTAGATTTTTCCACTTTCCCTCAAAGAAAATGAGGGTACACTTCCACTAATTTCTACCTTCCTCTATACATAGTAGCTTAGACTAATCGTTATTTAGTCCCACGGGGGTTTATAGTGAGTTTTATTCTCTAATCTAAATAATAATGTAGAAAATATTATTATTATCATCATTATTATTAGCACCGCGTCTTACTACCCGCTAACGTGTAATGGTAGGGTGATTGTGAGATGAAATGGAGGACCTACAGTTTAATGTGGGATCCGAACCATGGTGGAGGCCTAGTATTCCACACATTCACAAGTTGTGATTAATACACGTCTTGTCAGAGGGGAAGGAAGGGTTTGGTAATCAGATAAATCTGTGCCGGGACCGAGGATTGAACCCCGTACCTCCAGCACAGGAGTCTGACACCTTACCACTAGGTCACCACTATAGAAAATAGACCTTGACTATGATTAAAACCTTGGTTGATAATCTTGCGGTTAATTAACCAAATTTTTTTAAATCTCAGGTGTAATGTTTTTATTTGTACAATTATTTTAATTTTAACCTATTAGTTTATAGAGTCCGTAAAGAAGGAAATGTTGGTACAACTTAGCAGGCCATAAATGGGTGCTAGTATATTATTTGTTTAATATAAACTTCATAAATGGCTGTAAAAATGCTACATCTTTTTATAGGTTAACTTTAAGGGGTAAGATAGCTCCAAAGGGAAATATGTTGTCCCAAGCTACTTTTTGCTCATATCAATCGGTTGGGTTGCAAGAAAAATAACTCCCACGGGTAGAAGGAGTGCTATGGAGTGTGGGGTGATCCACGAAATGTTATTTATATGAAAAGTATGATGACGTTTATGTCCTTCGTCACATAACCATAGTAAATTTTTGGTTGAAAGTGTATATAGCTATAAAAAAAAGTTCGGCCTAAGTGCAAACCCTTTCTTTCCGATACAGACACGAACTAAAACGTCAAGCTTATACAATGCCACCTATTAAGTCAAATTACAACTAAAAATTCGAAGGTTTTTTTTTTGCTTCTAGCCTAAATGACGTATAAAATAGAGTAAACTCCCGCCTATAATTATTCATTGTTTGACATTAATTGTATTATAACGAGAGATAAAAAAAATATGCATATTGTGATACAGTTTTTCTCTGATATATCAAGATCGTTGTCATATAGGATTCTGATAGTAAAGTTTTTAGAAAATAATAATAATAATATTTAGCACCGCGTCTTACCACCCGTTCGGGTTATACGCTTTAAGTACTAAATACTCTAATGGATTAGGAATTGGGAAGGTTGAATTAGAGGAAGTGAACCCGCATTTGCGTGGAGGGAGAGTGGAAAACCATTTAGGAAAAACCACCCCCAGTTCACCCGACCGAGATTCGAACCTCGATCTCCCCGTCCTCAGCAGTCGAGCAGCTCAACGCGTTAGCCAACTACGCCACCGAGGCGGGTTTTTAGAAAATAAAACATATGTTTTGTGGTCAACAATGATAAGAATTTATTTTATTATTAGGATGTTTTGAAAAGAATTAATAGTTCCAGATCACATGACACTACGTATAAATATGTGACAATTGTTTGAGTACCGGTAACGTTTGTAATCACCAGAAAAGTTCCATCCTATCAAAATCAGACTGGAGCCACATTAAACTGGCCACTAAAGTTAAAAAGAGTAGGTCCATTATTGAGACGTGGCTGTGACTTCATCACGTCCGTTTATAATCAGTACACGCGAAAAATAATTAACGCTCTAGGCTCTAGATCAGTGCTCCCTAAAACCTTCTAGAACCGCGACCCAGTCTTTAAAATGAAAAAAACTTTCACGACCCACATAGGTTTAATGAACATGGAAACTGGGAAGTGGCGGATTTTTTAGTAGGCCAGTGGCAGCTCGTAGCTAAAATTAGTGAGGGTGCTGCTCCATAAATATTTTAGCTTTTGTTTTAAAATTGTGTAAAAGGAAAAAAACATGTATAAAAAGAAAATTTATTCAGGAACTTGATAAAATCTTAACAAAAAAACAAACAAACTTTGTACTTACTTTAACTTAAATTGTTATAGTTCAATCTTGATCTAGTCATTTAAAAAGGAAATACATTCTTCTTGTTTTAATTTGCGCAAAAAGTTCAATAATTTTTTCCTTGATCTCTGGATGACAATTGAGGAAATTTTTCTCTGTTGAAACTAATGCAAGCGCATTTATTCTTTCTGTTAAATAAAAAGAACTGAAAAAAAATCAAATAGAATAGCTGGAAGCAGAATAATAATCTAATTCTACATTTTATCACAACCAAGGGTGGCCTGGTGGTCTAGGGGTAAGGTGTCGGACTTCTGTGCTGGGGTCCGGGGTTCAATCCTAGGTCCCGGCACAGATTTATCTGATTATCAAACCCTTCCTTCACCTCCGACAAGACGTGTATTAATCACAACTTGTGAATGTGGGGAATGCCAGGCCTCCACCGTGGTTCGGATATCCACGTTAAACTGTAGGTCCTCCATTTCTTCTCACAATCACTCTACCATTACACATGAGCTTAAGTGCGTATAACCCGAACGGGTAGTAAGACGCGGTGCTAATAATAATAATAATAATAATCACAACCAGGAATATGGTACACGGTTTTTAAGCACAGCACACGCTGAGTAAAAATACCTTCCTTCCACCATCACGCCAGAGCCGGCACTGCGAGAGCAACAGTGCTCTCTGTACCCGGTAGTCCCGCCTTCCTCCCCAATCCCTCATATGTGCGCATGCGCACAACAGTCAAACACCACGTCGCTGGCACTGTGAAGCGCACAGCTCCATACAAATATTTTTATATCTTTTTCATAAACTGGGGGATGGCTACTGAAGTACTGACATTAAGCTAAAGGAATATATATGGTACTACAAAAATAAATAAAGAATTAAAAAAAAAGGACTCATTATATTAAATGTTATTGATAATATCAAGTGGAAATAGGGGGTGCTGCAGTTCTGCAGTGCTTATACACGAGCCGCCACTGCTAGGCTTGTTTTATTTTATCCAGTCCGACTATAACTTATAATCTTATACTATACGCCTTTTTTTCTCCCCTTCGCCTTTACACTTTATTATTGTTTTATAATATTCTATTTTCAAATCACTAACAAATCAGACCATTTCCAAAACTTTTCGCGACCTACCGAAAAATTTGGCTTGCGACTTATCAGTGAGTCACGGCCCACAGTTTTAAAACCCCTGCTCTTCCCACTATATAACATTTAAGGTGGGGATGTAAGTGACGCGAGAAAAGGCCAGCGTTCTTAGAAATTTTATATCGAATCCTGTTTTTGGTCAAAACAATCAAATATTGTTTCAGTACAAACATAAAGAGTTTAATTTTCTTCACTTCGTGATATCAACAGTTGTTTAATTTCCATCAAATGTATAGCTGTGTTAAATGAGGAACTTTTTTTAATGAAGAGAAAAAGTTGTCATTAAATTTCAGGACACCCTTGACAGATATTCAAGATTTCTTGATATCAGGATGTAAAGAAAATTAAACTCTATGTTTGTACAGAAACAGTATTTGATTTAGATTGACCACAAAAAAAAAGGTTTTGCTATAAAAACTGCAAAAAAAAACCACCTTTTCTCGCGACCTCAACATAGCAACGAAATGGCCTCACCTTGCAGACCTCCGTGGCGACGAAGTAGCTGAGACGGTTGAACCACTGCACGTACGACTCGAGGTTTCTCGTCTTCTTCATGTCCTTGAACGACGTCTCCAGGTGCGGGTTCTCCTTGGCGAAAGCCTGGACGAACTCCTCCGGGCCGATGTAGGATAACCTCTCGAGCTCGATGTGTGTCAGCTGCTGAGCCAGGAGGGCGGGGTTGGGGCACAGTTCCGTCACGTCCATCTGCAGACGAGGAGCAGATCTTTTTAACTTGTCGCCGGTACATCTTTGCGGCTGGAGCACAAAACAATTTAATGGGGTGACTTCGAGTGGAACCAACATATAACATGATATTCATACACTTTCAACAGGATGTAGGGATTTATAAAAAAATAACAAGGTGGTAGGAGTTTTAATTGAACCAAGATAGAAAAACCGCTTTGGTGGACGAGTGGTCTAACGCGTGACTCTTACAGTAAACTAGACTGGCGATGACGGGGAAATCAAAATTCGAATCACAGCCGGGTGTACAGAGTTAAAAAAAAAAAAGTTTTCCACTCTCCATCCATGCAAATGCGGATATACTTCCTATAAATATAACCTCCCTAATCCCAACAATAATGATCGTAGTTAATACATAAACGTGTGGCCCGAACGGCTAGTAAGACTCGTTGGCTAAAAAAAATAAAAAAATTGTGTGTGTACTTATGTACGCGCGTAAGAGGTTATACTTCTTTGGCATCATTAAAAAATAGTATATAATATAGTATATAATAATTTAATAATATTTAGTATTAATTATATTAAATAATAATATTTTAATTTATATCAATAAATAATACATACGGATAGTTAACCTCAATTGTATTGGAGCACTTGAAAATGTCTATAAGCACAAATTTTTTCACTAATATTTACGAATAGTAAATAATATTAATCAAAATATTCAATTTAAATCACTACTGAATATAATTTATTAGCACATATATAATTCGCACTTGTATGAAACTAAAACACGTGTTGTGAATGTAGAAACTAGAAACATGTGGATAAATATTATATATATGAAAACAGTGACCAGAGGCGACGAGCGTACCAACATGCGCGACTAACAGAGGTTCTATTTCTATTTTGTTGGTAGCTTTTTTTTTTTCGAGACTTAATGAGCGGTTTAGCTTCAACCTGTTACTTTTGTGTTACAGTGATGCGCTTGCATCTTAAAATTTCACTCTCATCATTTTTTCATAACGCGCCTAAANGTTACTTTTGTGTTACAGTGATGCGCGCGCATCTTAAAATTTCACTCTCATCATTTTTTTATAACGCGCCTAAAGAAGTATAACTTCAAAAAAGTGTTATTAAATCATTGCATGACTTTTAATTGAATGAAAATAGAGAAGTTTTATTAGATAGTTTCAGAACTTTTCATCTAATCAAAACAGTGAGATAGCATTAGGTCAAGGTTTAATTAAATCGAAACAGAAACCTATTACTAGATTTCTACAGGGCATCACCTCATTGTAAGGCTTTAATTTTAATTATAGTTTAAAACAAATTACATTAGATAGTTGCAGAACTTTTATTTGAATCAAAATAATGAAGTAATAATGTGATGGTTACATGACTTTTAATTGAATGTAAATGGAGGACTTGCAGGACTTTTATTTAATTGAATACAAATATAAAGTTGATATTAGACAATAGTAGGACTTAGAACAAATGGGCTTAGTGCCATAAATCAGTTCAGTGATTTTGTTTGAACCAAAAAGATAATATATTTACTTACTAAGAATGAACACGATATATAATTGAAACATAATTAGCTTATATTATAAGTACAACTATACTGATGGAGTGTTAGTCAAATCCAATCGGTGCTTTTTTATAATACACCAAAGCTACCATTTTAAAAAACATATGATGTGAAATTGTTATATATTGGCGTTTCAACTTCTAATATACAACCGTATTGGTGGATACACGGACTAAATGTCAGGCTCAGCCAATCTGGTTGACCGGTGATTAGGAGGTCAGGATTTGAATCTAGGCCAAGCGTTTTAAGGGTGTTTTTTCCATAAACAGTTTACAACTTTTTTTAGCATTCCGACTTACTACCTGTTCAGGTTATACGCATAAGTACTAATTACGTTAATGAGTTAGGAATGAGTAAGGTTGAATTTAGAGTAAATGTACTTGCATTTGCGCGTATAAAGTATTTGCAATGGACCGTACCATTTAATTTTTCCTAGAACATGTTTATTTTTAATTACTACTCAAGTTTTATGTTAATATGTTTAATTAAACGAGCATATAACAGCTCACAGTGAACAGGAGCGATGTCTATTTGTGATTTAACATGACTTCCCCCTCTCTATCGATTTATGAGCGAGGATTGTATACCCGTGAAAAACAAGAGAACACTTTATTAACAAACCTATCATGCCGGGCCGACAGAGAACATACACATGATAATAAGTAGCTTCATGCCGACAAAGTGCCAACTGTCAAAACGTGTCATTTGGTGTCACAAGGAGAAATTCATGACGTTTCGCATCGGTTATTCAGGCTTTGTTTGATCCGGACTAAAATCCAGTTGGGATTTAACTTATTGCTATACAGCAGAAACATAATAAACACCACTCCTATATCATAAATATTGATAAAAAAAAAGGGGGATTAATTTAGATATCACGTTTGTTTATATTGTTACGTGTTTTTATTTAAATTTTCAACACAAGCCTACCGGCTAATAACTTGCACAGATGGTCGTGCGGGGGAGGTGATGTTGAAGGAGACGAAAAAACGTCAGTGTTTTAAAAGTTTTTATAGCAAAACGTTTATTTGACCAAGATAAATAAAATATTGCTTCAGTAGCAATGTTTAATTTAATTCTCTTCACTTGTTGATATCAACAGCTCTTAAATATCTTTCAAGGGTGTCCTGTTATTTTATGACAAACATTTTATCTTTATTTTGATAAAAGTTTGTCATCTAACGGTCACGACCGATATTCAACAACTGTTGATATAACCATGTGAAGAAAATTAAATTAAACGTTTAATGGATAAATATTTTACTTATCATAACAAAAAAAAGTTTTGCTAAAAAAAAAAAAAAGAACGCAAAAACACTTGACATTTTCTAGCGTCCACTATACATCTACACCACTCTGAAATCGCGGCGGGTATTCGAACCTCGACCTCCCTGGTACCGGAAATTACGCCTTATACCATTCTACCACCGGTGTGGGGTCAACATATCAAGATTTGACTCCAACTTTCCATGTTTATTAGGCACACTATTCGTTCAGCCAATCTTGACGTGTTAAGTTGCAAGAGAAATTGTAAAAATAAATATATCTGAGAGGAAAAAAAAGGAGCCTAGAACCTCCTAAATTGAAAGTGTAAATACGATGATGATGGTGATTACAATGATGATAATGGTGATTATGATGATGATAATGGTGATAATGATGATGATGGTGATTACAATGATGATAATGGTGATTATGATGATAATGCTAATGGTGATGATAAGGATGATGATAATGATGGTGATGGTGATGATGATAATGATGGTGATGATGATAATGATGGTGATGATAGTGATGATAGTGATGATAATGATGATAATGGTGATGATGATAATGCTGATGGTGATGGTGATGATGATGGTGATAATGATAATGATGGTGATGGCGATGATGGTGATGGCGATGATGGTGATGGCGATGATGGTGATGGCGATGATGATTATGAGGATGATAATGATGATGTTGATGATAATGATGATGATAATGGTGATGATGGTGGTGATGATGGTGATAATGATAATGATGATAATGATGATGGTGATAATGCTGCTGCTGATAATGATGGTGGTGATGATAATGCTGATAGTGATGATAATGATGGTGATGATGATGATAAACGTGAATAACAACAATGAAAGCATCTTATCTCTGGAGGGTGGGTTTATTGGTACGGGTTGCTAAGGTCAGCCCACAAATTAATTATCTCGCCTCTTTGAGTGGCCACGTTCCGAGAAGAGCGCACTCATAAACATTTCAGTTAATTAGCGGAATACGGTCGTTGAAATAATGAGTGCGTTGAGGTTAACGGTTATAGTGCGGCAGAGAGGCTCCACTAATACCTCGCGCCGCTACGGCTAAAAGGTTTGTGCGTTCGTAAATGACGGGGCGGGGGTACAATCTTTACTATCGTCCTGGTTTGGTAAACAAATTAAGGGATAGCGCGAGGGTTTCTGGTATCTCGAAAATTCAATATATTCATTTTTTTTAAAGACTACAATTTTATATAAAGAGAATGGCGTGAAGTAATGATAATACTAGGATTTTTTTAATGAAACAAAAAATATATAGGGCATCAAGATTATGGTAAAAGGTTCTGTTTTGGGTAGTAAATAATCAAAGATTAAATCGTTTGCTGCGTGAGTGGTTTTTTTTATATAAAAACGTAATGGTTAAGGGTTTAACGTAGGACCTGCTTCGGTGGCTGCATGGTTTAAGGAGTCCCTCTTGCAATATTATTATTATTATTATTATTATTATTATTAGCACCGCGTCTTACTACCCGTTCGGGTTATACGCACTTACGCTAATGTGTAAAGGTAGGGAGATTGTGAGATGAAATGGAGGACCTACAGTTTAACGTGGAATCCGAACCACGGTGGAGGCCTGGCATTCCTCACATTCACAAGATGTCTTGTCAGAGGTGAAGGAAGGGTTTGGTAATCAGATAAATCTGTGCCGGGACCGAGAATTGAACCCCAGCCGCCAGCATAGAAGTCTGACACCTTACCCCTAGACCACCAGGTCACCCCACTCTTGCAATAGACTGGGTTGCCACTGACGGGGAGCTTGGGGTTCAAATCCCAGTCGAATTTACTGAAAATGGTTTTCCCTAAATGGTTTTCTTTTCTCCTTCCACGCAAATGCAGGTACACTTCCTCTGAATTCAACCTTCGTCATCCCTAATTCATTGGTGTAGTTAGTACATATTCATACAACCCGAACAGGTAGTAGGCCTACAAAACGGGGCTAAGAAATAAAATAACAAGGACTTTCTAAACACAGATGTCTGGCGATTTATTTTCTTAGTAGGACAAACACAACAGGAAAACTTCAAGCCATTTATTTGATGCTTAGTAAAATATATTAATGTTTACTTAAAAGGATACATATTAGACACCCTTCAGGAGTCGAACTGAAAACGCTGAACTAATTACGTTTCCATTTTCATAAGAATATTTAAAAAAATACAAACATATACTTTTTGTAGCCAACATTGTGAACATTTAATATATTATTAGCGTAATGTTATAGTTATTTATAATATCATCAGTAGTTACAGTACCATCTTTGGTGGCCTCATGGTCTAAGGTGTCACACTCGCAGTAAATTAGACTAACAATAACAGGGATATCAGGGCTCAGATCCTGATCGGATGCATATAGGAGGGTTTTACCTTAATGCTTTTCCACTTTCCCTCCACTCAAATGAGGGTACACTTCCGCTAAATTCAACTTTCCTCATCCCTAACATTTTAGAATAATTAATATATATACGTATTAGGGTACGGCCAGACTGAATGAGCGAACGCGCGGGCAACTAAAATATAAAATAGAGCACATTGGTTGTAATGAGCGGTGGGTGGCCAGACTGGAACGAGCGCTCGAGCCGGTACAGTCTAGTTTACAGGCGCTAGGCAATATTATTGTATGTTGGTTCATTGAGTGTTGGGAAAACTTTTCATTTTGACATTTTTATTACTATCGATAGGTTTGGCACATTTGCTACTAACGGCCTAATTTAATTGGCAAGATCATAAACCATATATATATGTATATATAAATAAAACGTATATGTTAAAATACTTTAATATTATAATCAAAGTAAGTATTTACAAATAAGAATCACCATTAGCGTGAAGTAAAGATGAAAAAACCACAATAATAAATCACTTGTCAAAAACCACGCTCAGTTCACTCAGCCAAGATTCGAACCTTTCCCTCCTTGTCAACAACTATCGAGAGTTATCTGCTAATCACACGCTCGCTCGCCAGTCTGGCCACTCAGTCGCTCGCACGGTTGTCAGTCTGACCCAACTCTAACGCGAACGTGTATTAATTAATACGCGGTACTAAAATAAAAACGTAAAAGTATGTCGATCTATTAATGTTTTCTATCTGCCCGATATGGTCCAATGAAAAATTGACTATCTAATTTCTTATATCCATATGTAAAATATAATATGTTAAGCCATTCACAGTTTATGTATGTGAATTTATTATAAGGGTATCAAATTATGTATGTACTGTATATTATAAAATACAAACCTATGCACATTTTAGAATTGTAGCTAACAGAGAATAATAATTATATCTTTAAAGTTGATACATTTACAGAGTTGTTTGTGTAAAGTATCATGAAACATATAAGCCGCCGAGATTTTCTAACGACAAAAGTCGTGTATCTTAGTTACAAAGCAGAGGATTATGTCAAAGATTATTCCAGGGTTTGTTGTATTTGAACGTCACGTAAGAGAAGAAGATCCATTTCACAGATATTAATACTACTCACGTAGAAACATTTTACCTAACCTAAACATTTAACTTCACCCTGTTTTTTTGTCCACGCCATAAAGACCAGAATTATTCAATTCATCTTGAATTAAGTCCCATCTGTATCTTGCCTTTTTGTTTATTTTAGTGTAATCATTAATTTGTCTGCCAAAATAGATTTCCTACAGTGAAAATGATCGCAGCTAAACGAAACCAATTAAAATATAAAATATACAAAGATGGGTCGATTCTAAAAAAAAAAATTGACTAGGTGATTGTTTGATCATCATTCGCCTTTCAAAGAGGTTATTACGATATCTACCAGTTTAGAAAGTGTGCGTATAATAATAATAATTATTATTAGCACCGCGTCTTACTACCTGTTCGGTTTATACGCATTTACGCTAATGTGTAATGGTAGGGTGATTGTGAGATGAAATGAAGGACCGACAGTTTAACGTGGAATCCGAACCACGGTGGAGGCCTGGCATTCCCCAAATTCACAAGTTGTCTTGTCAGAGGTGAAGGAAGGGTTTGGTAATCAGATAAATCTGTGCCGGGACCGAGGATTGAACCCCGG
>CABEEJ010001611.1:49110-60638 GCA_901482245.1 Timema douglasi
TGTTTCACCCCCCCCCCCCCCTCTATCCATCTTTATACCAGTGCTCTAGGCCTGTGATCCCTTTTCAGACCCTGGGGCCCTCCACACAACAGCCAATACGAGCATGTAAAGTTGCAGGGGGGAGGGGGGGAGCTCCACCTGAGCTCTTGATCCCGTGAAAAACAAAACAACCCTGAATAACTTCAAACAAGGGCACGTTACGTTGCCTGTCAAATGGGGGTGGGGGATAGGAATTTGTTTTGCTCCTCTTTTTTATATAAAAATAAATAAATATAAAACAACATTTTATAAGGTAGAGCAATAGTTGCATTGTTTTCATTCTCATTCAAAAGTTTTTGAAATTAAACTTTTACTGTACAATGTGGACGATTCTTTTAAGTTCATGTATACGTTTCAATGCCATTAACATATTTAATGAATCTTAAATTATCTAAGGTCAAGTAACTAAATAAATGTTTATTCATTATAAAACTGCGTCAACATTAACAAAGAAAGAGTACGAAAAACCGCACGATGATTTAAATAAAAGGTACAGCTAGTTGACATCTAATATTTAATTTAATTTAATATTTAGCACCGCATCTTACTACCCGTTCGGGTTATACGCTTTAAGTACTAATTACTCTAATGGATTAGGAATTGGGAAGGTTGAATTAGAGGAAGTGAACCCGCATTTGCGTGGAGGGAGAGTGGAAAACCATGAAGGAAAAACCACCCCCAGTTCACCCACAGAGATTCGAACCTCGATCTCCCCGTTCTCAGCAGTCGAGCTCAACATGACTGTAATTAATAAAATAAGTCTTGGTGGAAAAATATTATCAACACGATTACATTCACGTAGAAACCAGTTATGTGCGTACGTAACTTTTCTAAAGTGAACCAGAAGAAAGGCAATGTATTGCTGTGCTAATCGGATAAATTAAGTTGTAACAAATTAATTAGCGTTTTGGTTGGTGTTTTAAAAGAGGGCCTTTAATTAAGATCTATGTTAATTAAATAATTAATATAATAGCCAAATAAGAGTATTGGAAAAGGTCATGTTATAAATCAAATTATAACACCATAAATGACGAGTAAATAATAAATGGCTTGCAAACTTGGGCGTGGGTTCGACTCTAGCTGTTACAGGGGACTAGGTTTTGACACCCAGTCAAGTGAAATTGGCGATGTTTTTTTGTTAAAAAAAAGTATGGTTTCTCATATTTTTATCAGTTGAATGCCCTCATAATCACTTTTTTACTTATATTTAATGGATTTGAGTTGCTAAACGTCAGCGCAATTACACTAAAGTGAAGACCCATCTTAAATAAAAAAATAAAAAAGGTGTTAATATACACTATAAAGATGAGAACTAAGTTTCTTTGGATTCAGTAAGAATGGTGCTAAGATCTATGTCGTATAGAGTTATTGAATTAGCAAAAAAGTGAATAGTTTGCCTAGACTATAGAAGCGTCCATTTTTAATGTAAATTAGTCAGAAGATGTGAAAACTGTGAAATTATTTGAAATTTGGCATATTTGTTATGTTACAGAACTGTCATTATTTCCTTACAGCCAAATATTCAATCCAGACCAGCCCAACAAAAGTTATGTTACAGAACTGTCATTATTTCCTTACAGACAAATATTCAATCCAGACCAAGCCCAACAAAAGTTATGTTACAGAACTGTCATTATTTCCTTACAGCCAAATATTCAATCCAGACCAGCCCAACAAAAGTTATGTTACAGAACTTTCCTTACAGCCAAATTTTCTTTGTTTTCCTGGTTTTTTTGGAAGGAACTACAATTTTTCTAGGAAGTTTGTATTAAAGAAAAAATTAATAAAATTCCATTTTCAATCGAACTGACTAGTGTGAGGATGTATAACTTATGTTTAAAACCGGATGGTTTAATATTGATGGGGAAATACATCTTTATCTCTTCACAATCCTTGTTTAAGGGATAATAAGTTTGTGTTTGAACCAGGGTGCTTAATTCTTTAGTACACTTTTTTCGTCCATCCAAAAACTCACTATTTTAAGCTTTCAGTTTAATGTCCCAAATTAACAATTAATCCAGTGTTTTTACTTGACTTTACAAAATTTCTTGATTTCGCGTGTGTTTTTTTCTGAAACAAAAAAAAATCCCTGTATTTACCCAGTTCTACAACTAGGTATGACCTATGAACCCTATATGAAGACACAGTCTACCGCTAATGCTGATGAATTTCCATACACTTTAACATTCTAATTCTGTTTTCACCATGCAAACATTCCATTCCCATATAGAAATAAGAAAATGTTAAATTTCTCAACTAAATTTCCGGTAGCGACCGTATGTCATAGACATCCCCCTCTCCCCTTTCAAACCTCAAAACAAAAGCTACATTTTTATTTTGAGAATTTTCTTTAAAAAATATTAGAAATAAACGTTTTTAATTATTAGCTAGTGAAGAATATTAATGGAGCTCCAAAGTAAAATATATTTATTGTAAATATTAGGAAAGACAATGAAGAAAAAGAATGAAGTTATCTTCCTTTTAAAAATTTTAATATTTCAATAAAGACTAGTCGTGAGAATAGCATATATATTTATTTAATTTAAAAGTCTTCGTAAAATATTATTTAGAGAAAAAGTTTGTTAAATTATCGTCAAAAGCTTATTCTTTACTTGGTTTAAAAGTAAAATAGAAGAAAAGAAAAGAAAAACAGAAGTAAATAAATTGATAAAAGTGAAATAGTGAAATAAAAAAGCACTCGAATTCCTCGATCCAGTAGAATGTCTTATGACCCGTCATCTATTGTGAATATTGAATGGCCTCCATTTCAGCGACAGCTTTTTGGGGTGATGCATAGCATAGCATAGCATAGCATATGAAATATTGCATGGAGAAGATGGATATTGCGTTGAGTGGGCTACATTCGATGAACCAATATCTGAGACAAATGACAAATATTGAATTTTCTCTCATATACTTTAAGATACATACAAAAACATACGCTATTATCGTATTTCACTACTTAAAAAATTGTTGTGTTTTAGAAATTAACGGTGGCCTGGCGGTCTAGGGGTAAGGTGTCAGACTTCTATGCTGGCGGCTGGGGTTCAATCCTCGGTCCCGGCACAGATTTATTTGATTACCAAACCCTTCCTTCACCTCTGACAAGACATCTTGTGAATGTGGGGAATGCCAGGCCTCCACCGTGGTTCGGATTCCACGTTAAACTGTAGGTCCTCCATTTCATCTCACAATCACCCTACCATTACACATTAGCGTAAGTGCGTATAACCCGAACGGGTAGTAAGACGCGGTGCTAATAATAATAATAATAATAATAATAATAATAATAATAATAGAAATTAACAAATGATATTTAAGATAACAACATTGTAAATGTGACTAATGGGAAGAAACTATGCCAAAGAATTTGCCCTATTTTCTTATTCACAATCAAATTTGATATTTTTACTTTCTCGCTATCTTACAGGTAAAGAAAGTCTTGTGATCGTAAAAAAAAAATAATCGAATTCGCGATTTTGATGAATCTCGACGTTTCATGAACCCACCATATCCGAAAAATTGTTTTTTTTTTAAATTTCCGTCTGTCTTTTTGTACCTCCAACTATAGTCCCTAAACTATTTTACCGATCGGGCTAAAACTTGATATCTAGGGTTTTCATAGGGTTGCCGGTTTTTGGAATTGGATAGCTAACCCTAAATTTAAGGGTAGTTTACTGAAGGGCAAAAGAGAAAAAGTTAATTTTATTAAAATTGGCTCTAACGGATTTGATTAAATTTCATTTCTAAACATTTATAAATATTACAAACAAAATGGCTACTCTCGATATTTTGGAGATATGACCTTAAGGGTTCCGGTCTGATGCGTAAATTCTAATTTTTATCATATCTCGGTAACTCTTTGGCGAGATATTAAATTACTTATCATCAAAAATACGTAGGGCTATTTATAATACACATATTTTATTTGAAACAAATTTTTATAAAACCAACAACTTTCAAGCTATATGCATATATATATATATATTAACTTTTCGAACGCTAAAGGTAAAGTATTGCTACCGTAAAAAGAATCTAACCGGAAATGTTGATGGATGTCGACATATCATTATCCCCCGAACGCTAAAAAGTGGTATTTGCAATGCCGTCTGTGTGTATTTTTAACCATAAATTAATAGTAGATTAATAAAAAGCGAAAAGAGAGAAACTTGATTTTCTCAAAATCGGCTTTAAAGATTTTGATTAAAATTTGTATCTAGCCGTTGATTAAGAGCACAAATAAAATGGCTATTTTAATTATCCCATGAAAATGTATTTTAGGGTACTTTACAGAAGCGGACATTTCCGTATCTCCGCAACTATTTGAAATACTAAATAACTTATCATTGCAAAATTGTAGTACTATTAAAAATAAAAACTTTTATTTGAAATATATTTTTATAAAAATAACAGTTTCTGAGATATTTTCAAATATATTAATACAATATTGTGAGCTTTAGTTGTAAAGAGATACTACTTAAGTTTTAACGCAATAATTATCCAATGCCATAGAGTAATTAAATATAAGTAAGTATCTAAAAAAAGTATGTTATTTTTCCTTAAACCTCTTAGGAGAAATGTTTGTACAGCAACGATCTATCTCCATTTTATATTCAATAGTCAATATTTACATTTTTTTAAATTGGTCAAAATGTATAAATGAGAAATTTAATCGCAATGCGATGACCTGAAGATATGCAAAACCTAATTAAATGTCAAAAATTCTAACCAGAAATCGAAATATCAATACGAAGTGTTGACCCTTGTGGACCCTATATCGATAATTTTTATTTGTCCAAACATACAAATGAAGACATTCATTCTTTAAAAATAAAATTTAAAACTAGGACTCAATTTTTTTTTACATAAGTAGGCTATAGTGCAATTTATGCTTGGGTTTGTAGTGTATATTATTTCGTTTCACACATATTACGAATTTGAGTAAATATCTCAATTTTTAAATATTAGAGGGTGACCTGGCGGTCTAAGGGTAAGGTATCAGACTTATGTGCTGTCAGTTGGGGTTCAATCCTCGGTCCCGGCATAAATTTATCTGATTACCAAACCCTTCCTTCACCTCTGACAAGACATCTTGTGAATGTGGGGAAAGCCAGGCCTCCACCGTGGTTCGGATTCCACGTTAAACTGTAGGTCCTCCATTTCACCTCACAATCACCCTACCATTACACATTAGCGTGAGTGCGTATAACCCGAACGGGTAGTAAGACACGGTGCTAATAATAATAATAATAATAATAGAGCGAGAAAGTCCATGCGGAGTTACGTACCATTTATTTTTTATTTATTTTTTCCGGGTTTTCCAGAAGGAATTTTTATTTCCCCAGACAATTTAGATGGAAATAGAGAAATTAAATTTTCGTTTTTCATAGAATTTCTCATGTAACTGGTGTTGAAAATAGGATGATTTGAGCTTAAGAGGAAATATAGGCAGTGGTTACACAGCCCAATGATAGGATGGTTTGAGCTTTACACAGCCCAATATTTAAGGTTAGGGGAGAGGAGGTGGGATTGAATCAGAGTTCTTAGTTCAGTTCACCTTTTTCTTTTTTCGGGACACCTGTATATAGGCTAACTATTTTAGAGTTTCAGTTATATGTTCAAAATTCCCAAATATTCTAGTATTTGTTAAGACTTTTTAAAACATATTAGATTTCTTTTATTTTCTCCCGTTTATTTTTCCTGACACAAAAAAATAGCCGTGTTTTACCATTTTTCCAGTTGTGGCAACCCTGCTCATGTTCTGTGCCCTAGTGTGTAGGCAAACTGTATTTCCTTCACAAGATACATGGGACAAAGGAGAGAATAAGTAGGCGGGTGGAGTTGTATCGATGAGACAACAAAAACAACTCAACACAAACATATAAAAAGAAAATTAGAAACAAACACACAAAGCACAGAGAACACAAAGCAAAGGACATACGAAATAGGACCGGCGAAAGAAATTCACTCACAAAGGCAAATAATGAAAGATACTACTGTTGAATGGCAGAAAGATTTTCCGAGGTAAATACAGAGAGGTCGGAGAAGTTTAGGTGAAGTACCGCCATTGTATTTTGTTTTATAACTGTGTTACGATGTTATCTCCTTAACAAAATAATATTTATTTTATAAAGATATACTAAAAAAAACAATTAAGTAACACACACACACACACACAAAAATCAGGTATGTCAACTAGAGGGAAATGACATTAATTTAGTAGAGCTTTGAGAAGTTTAAAAGGTCAAATACCCTTAACTATGACTTTGATACCAACAAATAGCCATCACAGATTCAAAAAATTTCGAGATAAAATAAAACTTCTAAATATTATGAAGATATTTGAAATACCTCACTGAATATTACGAATTTCAAAATTAAATCCCCTTAAAAACATTTACTAAACAGAGTTTTAAAACTAAATCACATATAAATGTACATACCATCCACACATACATCACTAGGTATATACCAGAGCTTACCCCCACGACCGTTCCTCATAGCGTTACGGTGTTTATGGATGTTTATGGATGTTCACGGTGTTTATAGATGTTTACGGTATTTATGGATGTTCACGGTGTTTATAAAGGTTTAAGGTATTTATGGATGTTTACGGTATTTATGGATGTTTACGGTGTTTATAGATGTTTAAGGTTGTTTATGGATGTTCACGGTGTTTATAGATGTTTACGGTGTTTATGGATGTTTATGGATGTTCACGGTGTTTATAGATAATTACGGTGTTTATAGATGTTTACGGTGTTTACGGTGTTTATGGATGTTCACGGTGTTTATCAGTATGTGATGTTTAATTTATATTATTCACATGAGGTATTTAACGTGCACTTTCTGAACCGACTGATTATATCAGCACAAGAGAATTTCTATGAGCGAGAGTGAAAGGGCCCTACCAATTTTGCCGTTAAAGGTATTTTCACACACCCTCCATGTTTATTTTACATGTCCACAATCGACAGTGGACCGACGGCTTTACTTCGCCTCCGAAGGAAGTTGTGCTAAGAATTTTTTTTCGCTTAAGAATGATATATTATTATTGTTATTAGCACTGCGTCTTACTACCCGTCCGGGTTATATGCACTTACGCTAATGTGTAATGGTAGGGTGATTGTGAGATGAAATGAAGGACCTACAGTTTAACGTGGGATCCGAAACCACGGTGGAGTCCTGGCTTCCACACATTCACAAGTTGTGATTAATACACGTCTTGTCGTAGGTGAAGAAAGGGTTTGGTAATCAGATAAATCTGTGCCGGGACATTAGGATATGTAAAATCATGTCAACATACAATAATATTGATTTTTTTTTCACCCAACTAGACCTTTTTAGTTACAAAGATGAACTTAATGGCTATTAAAAACAAAAGTAATATGTGACAACAAAATAAATTTTATTTTTGACTTTGCTTCACCATCTTTCAAACTTCACCTCGAGATTAAAAGTAAACTTCGCCCACCTCTAGTTTTTAAATATTTTATCTTGTTTTACTCCGTGATCATCGCCATTGTCCTGACTATCCACATATTTATACAAATATTATTAATATGAAGTAGTTAGAATTTAGGAACATTGTACAAGCATTTTCACGAACAGAGAGAGTAGAAAGATTTAAGAAATATCACTTCAATACACCCGGCCAGGATTCGAATCTAAAATGCCCCATCACCGGCAATCCAGATAGGGCGAGACTGACGCATTTGTCCATCTGCCCACCGGTGATGTTTAAACAATTTGTATTTATAGAAAATAACGATTAGGTAAAACACAATTTTATTCAGTCTGAAAATATTTTTTTATGTGCTGACTAACTAAATCATATATAAATGAACCAGTATCAAATAATAATATAACCTTCGGCGGCCGCGTGGTCTAAAGTGTCACTCTCGTGCTAGACTAAACTGTCGATAAGAGAGATATCAGGGATTGAATCCCGGCTAGGTATACTGAGGGTTGTTTAAAAAATGGGTTTCCACACGTCCTCTACGAAAATGAGTACATTTCCTTTAAATTCAACCTCCCTCAAATTCGTATAGCCTGAACAGGTAATAATGCATGGTGCTAAAATAGAATAATAATAATAACAATAATGATAATGATATAGTCAAAGCGATGAAAACTGTATTCCGTGTGGTCTTTTAACAAGAGTTGGAACGGAAAGGCGCCTCGAAGATTCCCATATAAGTAAAACACATCCAATTTCCGTCGAATGATTGTCAAGGGAGAAATAGAAGTAAGGGGGATGAAGGGGCCACCCCCCGCCCCCTGAAATTACAGGGTCAGTGGACCCAGCTGACGATGTTGGTTCAGGACAAACCATTACAATGAGTTAGTACGACGATAACTCATGAAACACCAGTTCATCAAAACTTGGAAATCAAGGCACCGTATTAATCTACTTGACCTATTTACTAAGCAATGAGCCACCACCCTTGTGGGCGAAAGGTATGGTACTGGGGTTCCTATTTCGATAACATGTGACCTATATCGGCGATCGAATGATATAGAGCAGATTCAAATCTTTTTTTCTATCTCTCTCTATCGCTCGCGTACCCCAAATATTATTATTATTAATTATTATTATATATTATTAGCACCGTGTCTTACTACCCGTTCGGGTTATACGCACTTACGCTAATGTGTAATGGTAGGGTGATTGTGAGATGAAATGGAGGACCTACAGTTTAACGTGGAATCCGAACCACGGTGGAGGCCTCGCATTCCCCACATTCACAAGATGTCTTGTCAGAGGTGAAGGAAGGGTTTGGTAATCAGATAAATCTGTGCCGGGAGCTAGGATTGAACCCCGGACCCCCAGCACAGAATTCCGACGCCTTAACCCTAGACCATCAGGTCAACCCCCCGCCCCCCCCAACCCTCCCTCCCCAATATAATCTCTCTTCAACTTCGTGATGCCTAAGTTGTTGGTACATAGTACAAGTTAAATATATTATATTATATATAAATAAAAAAATAAAGTATATAAAAAAATAATTAATAAAAAATAATTTTCAGTTTGACACCTTACCTCTGCCTGTAGCATGTCTGTATTTTGAGATAAGGGTCCAGAGATCGATTTCTGACATTGTCAAAAAAATGTTTCAAAAAATCTATTATTGGTTAAATATGAGTTTACCCTTTCATAGTGATGAATAAACGGCTGGGGGATGGATGTGGTGTCTGTTCTAGACTTAAGTTTGTTTTCAAGTCTCGTGTACTGATTTAATCAATCAGTTTATAAATTGCACGTAGATACCTCAAATAAATTTTTAAAAATAAGCTGGATATGTATACCCGCCTTGGTGGCGTAGTTGGCTAACGCGCTTGTCGTGTTGAGCTCTACTGCTGAGGACGGTAAGATCGATGTTTGAATCTCGGTCGGGTGAACTAGGTGTGGTTTTTCCTAAATGGCTTTCCTCTCTCCCTCCACGCAAATGCGGGTTCACTTCCTCTGATTAAAACCTTCCCAATTCATAATCCATTAGTGTAATTAGTACTTAAAGCGTATAACCCGAATGGGTAGTAAGACGCGGTGCTAAATATTAAATAATTAATATATATATTTTTAGTATTTTTTAACGTGCCCCTCAAGATGCTTTAGTGTACCCCATAATGAATATCACTGGTCTAAGGTATATAGCTCTCACAATAGACTAGACTGCCGATGACGGGAAATTTAGGCTTCGAATTCCGGTCGGGTGTAATAAGGGTGTTTTCTATTTAATGGTTTCCGATTAACTTCTTCTTCCATGTAAATATGGATGCATTTACTTGAAGCTTTTCTCCAAATGGTTATACTCCCCCCTCCCCTCTCTATTCAAATGCGGTTACATTTTCTGTTAATGGTATCGTCCTCAGCTCTACCTCGTTAGCGTGGTTAAATCCAAACTTCCCTTATGGATAGTATGAGGCAGTTCATACAAAGACAAACATAAACTTTCGGCATACACATAGCTACCATTACTTTACCATTTAATGAAAAGGAACAAATCCAATTTCCAATTGATTAATCAGCCATAGCCGGGAATCAATTCTAGATTTTTAATAATTGACCCCCTCCCAAAATTTTATGACCAACATATACATGGCTTTATTTATGGTTTCAAACAATAATATCAAAATTAAGGTACGAGTACAAATTAGGGGCTATGGTACCATAAAAAAAAACCTTCAGAGAGCTTCTAGAGTTGTTTAATATTTACAATTTTCCCAACTCCTTTAGCAGTTAGGGGGCTATGTTGCCATAAAAAAAACCTTCAGAGAGCTTCTAGAGTTGTTTAATATTTACAATTTTCCCAACTCCTTTAGCAGTTAGGGGGTTATGTTGCCATAAAAAAAACCTTCAGAGAGCTTCTAGAGTTGTTTAATATTTACAATTTTCCCAACTCCTTTAGCAGTTAGGGGGATATGTTGCCATAAAAAACCCTTCAGAGAGCTTCTAGAGGTGTTTATTATTTATAATTTTCCCAACTCCTTTAACAGTTAGGGGGCTATGTTGCCATAAAAACCCCTTCAGAGAGCTTCTAGAGTTGTTTAATATTTACAATTTTCCCAACTCCTTTAGCAGTTAGGGGGTTATGTTGCCATAAAAAAAAACAACTCCTTTAGCAGTTAGGGGGATATGTTGCCATAAAAAACCCTTTAGAGAGCTTCTAGAGGTGTTTATTATTTATAATTTTTCCTAGCACTCGGCTGTTAGGGGGTAAGGTTACCATAATAAAACACTTCAGAAAGCTTCTAGAACTGTTTATCATTTATAATTTTTCTAGCCGGTCCCGGCACAGATTTATTTGATTACCAAACCCTTCCTTCACCTCTGACAAGACGTGTATTAATCACAACTTGTGAATGTGGGGAGTGAATGTGGGGGAATGCCAGGCCTCCACCGTGGTTCGGATTCCACGTTAAACTGTAGGTCCTCCATTCCATCTCACAATCACCCTTCAATTACACATTAGTGTAAGTGCGTATAACCCGAACGGGTAGTAAGACGCGGTGATGATGATGATAATAATAATATATCTTTATGGACCAATGTTGAGGGCATTTTACAAACTGCAATAACTACTTTTTTTAATAAAAAAACAACAACTTAAAATTCGTAAAGCTAACTTCAGCAATTTAAAGAGAGGTTTCATTTTAAACGGGAGCAGTGAAAGGAAGCTATGCCATTTTTTTTTATCTTTTTTATTCCAGGCTATTACTTCGTAAAGGCATTTCAACCTGTATCTTTCCTCTAACTTTTGCAATTCGTCTCCATAGAGAAAGGACGCCAGCAGTAAGGCCAACATTGGCAACTCTTTCCAACAGGGGGAAAGCCTATTCATGTTATATTCAGATGTACGTCGGGGCAGTAATCTGGGAAAGCTGCAGATTATCCTGAACGTGAAAATGGTGTAATGTGGTTGTATAAGGGTTTTCGCTCATAGAAATGTATTTTTTGAATTACGTATATATATATATATATATATATA
>CABEEJ010001611.1:62024-72129 GCA_901482245.1 Timema douglasi
CTGATTACCAAACCCTTCCTTCACCTCTGACAAGACATCTGGTGAATGTGGGGGAATGCCAGGCCTCCACCGTGGTTCGGATTCCACGTTAAACTGTAGGTCCTCCATTTCATCTCACAATCACCCTACCTTCACACATGAGCGTTAATTGTGTATAACCCGAACGGGTAGTAATACGCGGTGCTAATAATAATAATAATAATAATAAATTACGTGTGTGTATAGAATGCTGGATCGCATCGCTGCGATGGGAAGTTTTCTTTATAACCAAGTAATGTATCATCTTTTAAGATGAACGTTAGATACGTCTTAAAGTTTGCTATCAATATGCTTCGAAAAACGATAGTTACTATGTTGACTACCAGTTCCGACATCAAAGCGAATATAAAAAAGTGACATGGTTGGTTTTTATTCCTTGGTATAAACCCGATAAGTACCTTTAGAGACACATTTGAAGATTTAAAATCCATTCTAAATAAACAAGGCCATGATTTGATACTTTTTTGGGGAGTAGACCGTCGCGAAACAGTCCATCGCCGCATCAGAGAATGGCATCGCAAACTGCCACTAAAAGTAAGCGTGTAAATTTGACGACACATATTCAAACAGCCAATAAAAGTAGTCCTCGCTTTTAGGTGAACTTTTTTTTTCCCCAAACCTATATAAAAAAATAGAGACGGGGATCAAAGATTAGACACTTAAAAAAAATAGAGCCTCTCAACTACTCTGTTTTACAGGTCTGCCATAGCAAGGATCGCATCTATTGTTGCACAAATATGTCACGGTAAAGTGGCTGATGCTAAAAAAAAAAAAAAAGGTTTGAACGACCCTCCTAGCTATCACCCTTTGCTAACACACTAATGCCAAAATGCACTAGAGCCGTCAAATGGGGTGACAGCACAGTACCTACTTGACGAGTGATAGAAGGTCTTAAGTGTCCTTACCCAAATAACAACAAAAACGGAAAATAAACTTTAAAAGTATCATCACTAGGTCTCTTTCAAGACTGAACACAAGTGCATAAGTAAGTGCACAAGGTTATCTCACAATTTAAGAGGATTTTCATTGTTGTGAAAGTTTTATCTTGTTTCTCTTTATTGTCTCTACGGACTATCGTAAGGTAACATTTTAAAGTCGGGTTGTAAGGAACGCGAAAAAAGTGTTGTTTTTTTTTTTTGCAGTTTTTATATAAAAATTTGTATTTGTCAAAATAAATAAAATATATCTACAATATAAATAGAGGGTTTTACTTTTTCACATGGTGATAACAGTTGTTGAATATCTGTCAAGGATGTCCTGTAATTTAATGACAACTTTTTCTCTTCATTTAAAAAGTTTCTCATCTAGTACCGCTATGCTCACGGCAGATATTCAACAACTGTTTGGACCCGCCTCGGTGGCCGCATGGTCTAATGTGCTACTATCGCAGTAAACTAGACTGCTAATGACGAGGAGATCGAGGTTCGAATCTCAGTCGGGTGTACTGAGAGTGATTTTTTAAAAATGGTTTTAAACAAAGTATTACCAATTTTTGACTTCAGATAACGAAACATTAAGTGAAAATTAACACATAAAATATTAATCTTGGAGAAACGGTCTAGCGCTTCCCGTTTTCGAGATTAGAACTCGTTTTATTTCAAAGACCAGTGTTAACGCCTGCCATGTAGGCAGCCAGTATTGCTGTGCTGCTTAGCCGTACAGTCGTACTATCATTTACCAACACCATTCCTGTGTCTGTGTGTACTACGTACAGAACATGAGTGAGTCTTTCCTAAACAGTTCAAAGTATGGCGGGTTTTTATTCATCTACAATAACAGGAGTATTGAAAGCAACATTAAGTAATACAATTTGAAGTTATTGCATAATATATTTTAGTTCCTAGCTTACAAAGCTAGCTTCACAATATCTCATTTTTTACCTCTAAATTTAGAAAGGTGACCTAGCGGTCTTGGGTTAAGGTGTCGGACTTATATGCTGGGGGTCCGGAGCTCAATCCTCGGTCCCAGCAAAGATATATCTGATTACCAAACCCTTCCTTCACCCCTGACCAGACGTGAATTAATCTCAGCTTGTGAATGTGGGGAAGGCCAGGACTCCACCGTGGTTCGTATCCCACGTTAAACTGTAGGTCCTCCATTTCATCTCACAATCACCCTATCATTACACATTAGTGTAAGTGCGTATAGCCCGAACGGGTGGTAAGACGCGGTGCTAGTAGTAATAATAATACTAATCTAGCCTTAGAGGCGTGATAATTGAAAGATTATATGGATTTTTCTATGTATATATCAGGAATAAACTGCTAAAGTTTGTCGGAATTATTTAGAGACATGCTGTATCGCTTAATCTACACGATATATCGAGATAAACTTAAATATAACGTTATTTATTTTATTTTTATCAACTCGCAAACATTTGCCAGCTTAAAACTTAGTTTCCGAACAAAGTAAGTACATATTTTTCTGGTTGAGTTATGCTCGAGTTACTACAGCCATAAAGAGGGACACGTCAAAAAGAGTCCCAACTTTACCGCTTCCAAACAATAGATGTGTTATCCTGCCTCTGTCGATTAAAATATTCAATCCGAAATGATCGTACTAAAGGATTATTGAGTCATGAAAAGCCCCAGACAAGGACTTGTGTTTAGTTGGTTTATAAAACCCAGGCTCGCTTCAAAAAGGGCGTAAGCATACAATGCGAGTTTGTGTCTGTGGCTTGTCGTTGGGTGTTGCCAGTGTAGGCAGAGCTAGTTAAAACTATACCTGTGGTATTAGTTAAAACGTTAGGTCCCGCATATGACCAATCACGCGTAGGGTCCGATCTATTTACCTAACATAGGAGTATAATTATGATAATGATACCTGCAGGGTTGCCACTATATTCTTAATACAAAATTCCCTATACTTCCCGTTTATTTTAAATTTAGTCCTTATTTTTACAGACACTTTATTATTAGAGTACTATAGAAGAATGAAATGTCATCACACCTATAGTGAATTCCAAAACCTAAATATCTCACCTGTTTTTATGGTCGTATATACAGGGTGTTTCACTCACTCTCGGATTTATCCTTTCAAACAAATTGACATTATTGATGTTATGAAAATACTCAGGGGTCAAAAGCAAAGGGAACACCCTGTATAATCAAAATCTGGACATCATAAAATATATACGTCATCTGAAAACATTGCATCCTTCTACTCGTTAGGGTTTTACGAATATGTCTTAATTACTTTTAAGGGTTTTAGTGATAAGAAAGATTATATAAAAGAGAAAGTGTACAGAAATTTGCGTGGAAGGAGAGTGTAAAACCATTTTGAGAAATCACCAGACCGGGGTTTGAACCTTAATCTTCCCGTCATCAGCAGTCTAGTATACCGCAAGAGTAACGCGTTAGACCACGTGGCCACCGAGGCGGGTCACGCATACTGTCGATCTCCTTCAAAGGGAGTTGTACTGATTAGATTGTGTGGATCATAATTGATCCTAGATTGTGCCCGGCGCGGAATGTATTAAGTCCCGATTAAGATTCGGTGATTTTGATGAAACTATACGTATACTTACTAAGGACAAAAGTTTGGACCGCTAGGTGACTGCCAATAAAGATAATGACGAAGCCTACGCTTGCCAAAAGGTATATCTACCAAGTCTTAGCTTCTATTATTATTATTATTATTATTATTACCGCGTCTTACCACCCGTTCGGGTTATACACACTTACGCTAATGTATAATAGTAGGGTGATTGTGAGATGAAATGGAGGACCTACAGTTTAACGTGGAATCCGAACTACACATTCACAAGTTGTGATTAATACACGTCTTGTCAGAGGTGAAGGAAGGGTTTGGTAATCAGATAAATCTGTGCCGGGACCGAATGATTGAACCCCGGACCCTCAGCACAAAAGTCTTACACCTTACCCCTAGACCACTAGGTCACCGTCTCTTAGCTTCTAGAACACTCATTTAGTAACAGGATGCAGCTGTCTTTGTTCCCCTCCCTTACTTGCTTTCGGAGAAGATTTTGTCTGGGTGGCCTCTATAGAGACAAAGGGATGCTGCACCACGTTGACATTTACTGCTAAAAATAGTGTTAAATAAGTGATTGTTTAATATCATCACGCTTGATAAGATCTTATATCTATACATTAATAAAAAAAAAGGATGTATAAAATATAATCATTACATCTAACTCAACTCATGATAGAGCAATGAACTATGCAGTGTAATAATAGGGCGATGGTAGGTTTAAAATCTGATTTTTTCTATCTGACTAAAAGTGTTATAAAACCAGGCACCCTTAGGGCTGGCCCCAATTTGTCCATGCAGTATAGGTTTGGTAAGCTTTTTTTTTTACGTTGCAGTACACACTGGTCTGTGTCGTATCAAATCGGTTAATTTCTTCATTATTTGGTATTAAAATAGGTGGAAAGTCAAATTGCCGAGATTCTTGGGGCAATACAAGCCTATGCTATAGGTAATATCATGCGCCTACCTGTAGACCTAAATTCCAGTGGTATTCAACCTTTTTTTTGTTATTGGTGCATAGTTTAAGCTATACATATTCTTGAATTTATATCTAAAATAAAATTCATACAGAATAATGAGACATATATGTGTGTGTATTCGATTACTCATTAGTGGATATTGTAGCGGGCGATGCTTCAGTAAACCGCGATTATAGGTACACAAACAAACGTGGAAGACTCATATTTTTAGTATAACTTTTGACGTAGAGGTCGGGATTTGAATCTCGGCCAGGTATACTGAGGTGTTTTTTCTCCCCTTAAATAATAATAATAATATTTAGTACCACGTCTTACTACCCGTCCGGGTTGTACGCTTTAAGTACTAATTACGCTAATGGGTTGGGAATTGGGAAGGTTGAATTAGAGGAAGTGAACCCACATTTGCGTGGAGGGAGGGTTGAAAACCATTTAGGAAAAACCACCCCCAGTTCACCCGACTGAGGTTCGAACCTCGATCTCCCCGTCCTCGGCGGTCGAGCTCCCCTTAAATGATTTACCACTTTATTTTCACACATATGTGATTGTATTTCCTTTAAATTTTAACTTCCACCTCTCTACCTAATGTTGAAATCACCTAAGATGCGATTCATGCATTAAAAATGGATACTGCAGTATATGAAGTTTACTTTTATGTGTTACGATTTACTCCCGTAATATCGTAAATAATGCATTTCGAAAACAAATATATATCAAATTACGAGAAATGATATTACAAGAAAAAGTAACTAAAATATTTAACCGATAAGCACTAATGAATGATGAATAATTCGATACCTTTTAAAACAATGTTCCAAAATAGAACCACTGTGTATAAAAGTTATCTCATATGAACTATTTAATTAAAATATAGGTTTACAGGTTACAGACCGGTTTTGATATTAGTAGCATAAACTCATGGTACCACAGAATAACAAAAAAAAATGAGTTGAAGGTTATGAATATCGTGGGGTAGAAAAACAATAACTATGAATGTACAGTTTAATTGATAGCGGGAGGGAATAAAAATAAGAGATATGAAGAAAAACTTAAAGAACCAGTTATTTGAAAGGTAAGGAAGGAGTTCAACTCATTTCCGAACGAATCTTGGATTCAGTAGAAACATTGAAGTGTCTTCCAAAAAATACAAACATATTTTTTTTTTTTACGGAAAACATTAATAAAATAATAAATACTATCTAGCAAAAATTATAGCTGTGAATAATGTGATTTTACGTTTGAATAATTATATGAAAAGTAATTTAAGTAACCTTTGTAAATGTAAGATACTATTTTTTACCTACGGTGTCCTTACAAAATATTTTTAAGTTTACGTAAGAAAATTCTTTATATATTATTTATTTCACCCACAATTTATAAACCTAAATACATACGCTTGTACAGGTATATATCTCCTCAGAATAATTAATGCAACCAGTAAAAAGTATATCAAAGTCCTTTTAAAATTTTAAAACATACTCTTTACTACTTATTTCTTTGGTGAAATATAATTTGTAAGGAAACACGAAGATAAAAACATACTTTTAAATATAAACAGTTGAATAAAAAACAGAACTCAAAAATTGTATCGTTCAATTGCGATGTTTGTACCTTGTTAAGAGTATTAGTGGGCATGGTATCTTGAAATTGATCATTAGTATGAAAGCCTATTAAAATATATGAAAAAGTATATTATTTTGTTTTATTCTCTATCGTGTATTCTCCAACAGAGTGTTAATTACAAATACCCAGTTTGGAAACAGCGGTTTATGTTTAGGGAGATTGTTTCACACATTTATTTAAATATTTAGCACCGCGTCTTACTACCCGTTCGGGTTATACGCTTTAAGTACTAATTACTCTAATGGATTAGGAATTGGGAAAGGTTGAATTATAGGAAGTGAACCCGCATTTTCGTGGAGGGAGAGTGGAAAACCATTTAGGAAAAGCCACCCCCCAGTTCACCCGACCGAGATTCGAACCTCGATCTCCCCGTCCTCGACGTCGAGCTTCAACACGACAAGCGCGTTAGCCAACTACGCCACCGAGGCGGGTCATTTATTTAAACCATTAGTAAAATAATAACAATAATAATAATATTGCGCTTATGGACTACATCATTCGTAGCCCAGTAGTGGAAAGATTAGCCAGTACTAATATACCGTAGCCCGAGGGACGCCCGAATGTACTGAGGTGATGGTGATTGTGAGTATGAGGGTGATTGTGAGTGTGAGGGTGATAGTGAGTATGAGGGTGATAGTGGGTATGAGGGTGATAGTGGGTATGAGGGTGATTGTGAGTATGAGGGTGATAGTGGGTATGAGGGTGATTGTGAGTATGAGGGTGATAGTGAGTATGAGGGTGATAGTGAGTATGAGGGTGATAGTGAGTATGAGGGTGATAGTGGGTATGAGGGTGTGGAACCAGTGGAAGCAATTTTTTAAAACCTAACTTAAGTCTACAGTAGCCCCATGGCTTCTTTGGTGCTGACTGACAGCTCACAGCTGACGGCTTTGAAAAGTTACCAGACAAAATTATGTATCCCTACGCCGAAGCATATGATATGCAAAAACATGTGTTTAGCAGCTGTTAGTTCTGACAGTCAAAATTTAGGTATATACCTAAATGTTGACTGTCAAAAGTCAGCTGTGAGCTATCAGTAAGCACCAAAGAAGCCGTGGGGCTACTGTAACTAGCCGAACCTTCGTAAACGTAGGGGTGATTCCCCCTTTCAAGAAAAATACCCAGGGTACCAAACGAGAATGGAAGCCGGGCCCCTAGGCTAGTAGCCAGGTGCATTGACAACTACACCATGGGGCCAGTAATTAGTAAGATACAAATATGAGACAAGGTTTTAAACACAATATATTTTATAAACACTTGAGTAATAATTATATTGGACACCTTTTTTAAAAGATAAATATGATACATAGTAGGAATACTACAGTAGCCCCATGGCTTCTTTGGTGCTGAATGACAGCTGCTAAACACATGTTTTTGTAGATCATATAGTTCGGCGTAGGGACACATAATTTGGTCTGGTAACTTTTCAAGTCCCTCAGATATCAGCCGTGAGCTGTCAGTTAGCACCAAAGAAGTAATGGGGCTACTGTAGTTTATATTAAAGAAAGAAAATATGGTAAAGAGTTTCGCGGGTATTGTTAGGCCTACAGTATTTAATGTCAATTATTTTAGATCATTTTAGAGATGTACTGTACCTTACTTATAAATATAGCCCACTATTGTTATAAATAAAATATTAACCTTTCAATACATTTCAGACTATTTAAATTGACTTTAATTACCCGACGCATGGTCTAAGGCGCTGCTCTCGTAGTAGACTAGACTGCCAATGACTGGTAGATCGAGGTTCGAATCTCGGTCGGGTGAATTGAAGGACTTTTTCCAAAATGGTTTTCCACTCTTCCTCCACGCAGATGCTGTTACACCTCCTCTAAATATAACCATCCTAATCTCTTAAACTATTAGAGTAATTAGTTCATACACGTAAAACTAGAACGGGTAGTAAAACGCGGTGCTTAAAAAAAAACTTTATTTGGAATGTAAACTAATCTAAAATGTTGCAAGTGTAAACAGCTCAACGTTAAATAAATAAATCAATAATATATTTAAATTCAGGGAAAATTTAATAAAAACCGGCATTATGAAAATGTCAGGAGGGTTAGAGAAGGTTTCATCTGTTTATTTTGTTTAGATCTATTTGTTTATTTTTGTATAGTATTTGTGGGCATTCTAACCTTAACTACAATTTGTGAATTACATTATGATATATTTTATATATTTTTATCACAATCTTAAAAATACCGCTTAGAGGACTTTACCCTTGAGACTAATATTTGATTTTCTCAAAGAGATACATGAAAAGTAAAGGGGGCTCATATCTTCTCACGGTTGAAAAGAAAGTTACACGGAAAGTAATACAGAGTTGGTTTGCCACTAAGAACACGAGATCTAAAACGTGAAAAGAGATCCAAATCGCTTTCTTCTGAGGGGGAGTAAGAATGTTGTGTGGTAAAAATAATGAAAAATAAAAAGTACATGTGGCATAATCCCACCAAACGAAACGCCATAAAGAAAAGTCGTAAAAGAAGATTTTACTTTAAAAGTTTAAAATGTAAGGCACGGAAACATTTGAGAATAATTTAAAGGTTTAGTTAATAAACACAGGTTTGGTCACATTAGGCATTTTGGCTTATATTTCATATTACAACTTTCCTAACTGTATGGATAACAAACCATTATTATTATTATTATTACTATTATGCAAGTCCTTGTGATAAATCTTTATAATTAAGTTTTAAAAACACATTTAAATATGTTTTTTTAGTAAACACAACATGTCTAGCATGGAAAATATGTAGATAAATTTTGTAAAAACCAACCTCAGTACATTCTACCGAGATTGGAACCTCGATCTACCCCTCATCGCCAGTCTAGTCTACTGCGAGAGTAGCGCGTTAGACCACGCGGCCACCGAAGCTGGTTTCACCGCTTCTTATTACTTGTCGAGGTTATACGCATATGTGATAATTACTCTGATGGGGTGCGGATGAGGAAGGAAGCATTCTAGAGGCATTTTGCCCGTATTTTCGTGGAAGAAGAGTGGGGAACCATTTAGGGAAAGCTACCTTCAATAGATCCAACCGGTATTTGAACTCCGATATCCTAGTAATTAGCAGGCTAATCTAATGGAAGAGTGATGCTTATTAGACCATTCGGCCAATGAAGTGGGTCAGTTCATGTGATCTGCAGCTATCACCTTGATAGATATCAATACTTATAAAATAACACTAATAATATTGTAAAATGTTATCAATTTAAATAGTGAAAGACCCGCCTCGGTGGCGTAGTTGGCTAACGCGCTAGTCTTGTGTTGAGCTCAACTGTTGAGGACGGGGAGATCGAGGTTCGAAGATCGGTCGGGTGAACTGGGGGTGGTTTTTCCTAAGTAGTTTTCCACTTTCTCTCTCTCCGCGCAAATGTGGGTTCACTTCCTCTAATTCAACCTTCCTAATCCATTAGCGTAATTAGTACTTAAAGCGTGTAACCCGAACGGTTAGTAATACGCGATGGTAAATAATAATAATAGTAATAATAGCGAATTACCAAACCCTTCCTTCACCTCTGACAAGAAATCTTGTGAATGTGGGGAATGTCAGGCCTCCACCGTGGTTCTGATCCCACGTTAAACTGTAGGTCCTCCATTTCATCTCACAATCACCCTACCATTACACATTAGCTTAAGTGCGTACAACCCGAACGGGTAGTAAGACGCGGTGCTAATAATAATAATAGCGAAATAATATTTTGTATTTTCTAAAAATTCCTTCCTATTAAAACCGGACTATACCCTGAGTTTCCTTCGTATGGAGTATGAAGGAGCGGTGGACTTTTGAAGAGGTTTGCCCATTTCATGAGTTGGCAACCCTTTACGTAGCACTCCTAAATGCAGTGTATTGTAAAAAAAAAAGTTTATTTCAGTCACTTAAGAAACCAAATTTGAAGTTAAGAGAGGCCAAAGAAACTGTATCAGCAATCCATTTACCTGTAAATTTGAAGAAAAGAGGTAAGGGGGGGGG
>CABEEJ010001611.1:81178-103414 GCA_901482245.1 Timema douglasi
GTAAAGGGGGGGGGGGATAAGAGACGAAATAGGAGAGTGGGGGGGAAGTAGAAAAGAAAATAAATAGATGGAAGAAAATCGGGGACGTGAAGGAGAGCCAAGAAAAACTACGACCTCGTTCCGATACCCGCCATTTCCAATACCCGGCACAAAAAAAAAAAAATCCCGACCTTATTCTCGACATCTTTGATATTATATAAATAAAGAAGCTAGTTTGAGCTATAAAGTATTTTTTTACTATTCCAATGTATATTTTTATATATAAATGTAGTGTAAATATTGCATTTGTAGCTTCAACGATGAAGGAAATTGTATTTTTTTGGGGGTGAAATGTGTTAAGATACCCTTTCAGCCAAAGTTACAACCCACTCGAGCTCACTAGTTGTATTATTATTATAATTATTTGAGATATTTAACGTGAAATTTCTAAACGGAATGATATCAGCACAATAGAATTTCTATGAGCGAGCGTGGAAGGACCTACCAAATTTGTCGGGGAGTGTATTTTCACATACTGGAAGTCTTTTTACATGTTCACAATCGACATGGGGACCGACGGCTTTATTTACCCTCCGAAGGAAGTTGTGCTACTGATTTTTTTTATCGCTCAAGTAAAATCAATCGACTCAGGCTGGGTTTGAACCCAAAAAATATCGGATTTCTGAGGTGAGCACTCTACCGCCAACACCAACGAGGTCGACGAGTTTACTAGTGATGACTCAGCAGTGTCCCCCTCATTGGTTGAACATCGCACGTATGGGATACAGTATGGGTATAATCAGGCACCGAGGTTTAGTTTTCATTGTACCTGGTTACGAAACTAAGTGTCCCGGGTTCGATTCCCGGCTGGTATGTCCTCATTTGCCTGCACTCAGCCAGGATTCTACCTGCGACTGACGTTTTTTTCCCCACTAGCCCAACCATGTAGGGCAGAGGTCATCAACCTACGGCTAGCGTACCAAGAGTGGCACGAGGAACGATTTTAAATGACACTCCATGCGATTTGAATAAAAATAATATAACGCCTTTACTTTTAATTAAAACCATTGATGTGAGGAATAATTTTAATAACAAGGTGTTTTATGTTCTAATGATTAAATTGTTTGTTTCAAAATTTTCAAAATTATGTATTCAAAACTTAAAAAATAAAAAAACACATTTATAACTTTTGTGTTTATTCCAATTTATCTGATTTATATTAAATTAGTAATTATTCAAGAAACAGTAATTATTTAATGTATTCGATTTAAAATCATGTATTTACATTTTACAAGATCAACTTAAATTGACCCGCATCGGTGGCGTAGTTGTCTAACGCGCTAGTCGTGGAGCTCGACTGCTGAGAACGGGGAGATCGATGTTCGAATCTCGATCGGGTGAGCTGGGGGTGGTTTTTCCTAAATGATTTTCCACTCTCCCTCCACGCAAATTCGAGTTAACTACCTCTAATTCAACCTTCCTAATTCCTAATTTGTTAGCGTAGTTAGTAATTAAAGCGTATAACCCGAACGGGTAGTAAGACGCGGTGCTATATAATAATAACTTAAATTGGTTTTAATAGTTGCAAAAGTTGACTAGTATAAAAATATAAACGAATCGGGTGGACTTAGGTTGGTTAGCACGTTGGGCGACTTTGGAATATTACTTCGGCACAACATTACTAAAAAGTTGTTGACACTTGTTTTAGGGGAATATGGGACAAATTGTACCAGCAACATTTCGTACCACTCAGGGGGGATGGCTACCTGAGAAGGGTCTACTAATGACTTTAAAATATTTACGGTGTGACAAGTGGTACCACTTGATGAGTAAGTGTCCCAGGCTTCAGTTTTAAATTCATTTAGGCGAATTTAATTCAATTACTATGTAAGATTCCTCTGATATTCAAGGTCACGTCACAAAGGAGAATGGCAATGCTAGTGGAGCGTTTCAAGTATTTGAAATATATCTTAACCTAACCTAATCAAACTCAACCTAGGAAACCAAACCTAACCTGGCCTAACCTAACCTTATCTAACCTAACTCACTATTTAACTCACACTAACTGAAATTTTGACGTTTTCCCAGCTATTTGTTATCTAAAAATGAACCTTGCTTGCACATATTAGCTAGTTTTTTTTTAGAATAAATATATAGAAGTGGTACCAATTGTCGCATCCTAAATATTTTGAGGTCATTAGTTGACACTTTTCAAGTAGGGTGCTACGAAATATCGCGGGTACTATCTGTCGGGGCACCGTTGTAGGGTATAAAACTATGCCAAGAAAAATGACATGAGCATTTCATACTTCACCAGAAAGTAGCTTTATAGTTATATTTCATCAATGAAAAACTGATATCGACGAAACCAAATTATTCAAATGTAGATAAGTTGTTTTTTTCACATTTTTATAAAAAAACAAATTCTGGTTTTGAAAGAAAAAAAACACACAAGCAAATGTATTTTACCATTATGTTAAAAGACTTTTTTTTTCAAACTTACGAGTTTGAGTTTCATTTCTCATAACACAACAAATAGAGCGTTATAACAATGTTTACTTTTTCTCCCCCAACGGTCTTAAATTTAATGAGGTATGAAATATAAAACCGCCTCAAAATATCTCAATGTGTACAGAAATAACAGATACTAGCGAGTTTTCATAGAAATACAGTCAAACGTGGATGGATTTCTGCTCTCATTTTGAGAAAATACAAACTTATACAATTAATATTTGTAAATAAAGAAGAATACAAATAAAAATATGAATCAAACCGCAGAAATTGTAATTACTAACAACGCTAGTTAATCTATTCTAAAAACGTTTTAAGGAAATCTATTTTCCCATTTTGAGGTGCATCAAATTATACTTGGAGGAAGGAACAAGAAATAGGACTAGAGGAATACCCAAATCGGTGTTCACACGGTCTAAGGCGCTAGTCTCGCAATTACAAATATTAATATTTTATCACCGCGTCTTATTATGCATTCAGGATATTATACGATTATGTACTAATTACGCTGATGATTTGGGGATGAATAAGGTTGAATTTAGGGTAAGTGTACCTACATTTGCGTAGAGAAAGAGAGAGAGCGGGGAACCATTAAATAAAAAACACCTCATTACCCCTGACCGGGTTCAACCCACGACCTCCCTGTCATCGTAAGTTTAGTCTATTGAAAAAGTAGCATTTTAATCCAGTGTGGTCCAACCGGCGGCTCGCGGGCCAGATCTGGCCCGCGCTCACTTAAATTATAGCCCTTACAGTGTTCTGGAGAAAGGTTAAAGGAAACCTCTGGGTGGCAAATGTGAAATAACTAATGATTCAAATGAATTTTTTTAGGGTCATTATTGCATTTTATTACGCATTTAGTTGATTAAGAATGAAATATATATATATATATATATATATATTATAATACTAAGTTGGTCTGTGAAAGTGTGTATGCGTACATATTTTAGCATTTTAGAGAGGATAATAAACTTTTTATGGTAATAAAATTTGTAAGATTCTGCCAACCTAAAATATTATATTTAAGTAATAATAATGTTTAGCACTGCGTCTTACTACCCGTTCGGGTTATACGCTTTAAGTACTAACTACGCTAATGGATTAGGAATTGGGAAGGTTGAATTAAGAGGAAATGAACCCACATTTGCGAGTGGAAAAACATTTAGGAAAAACAACCCCCAGTTCACCCGACCGAGATTCTAACCTCGATCTTCCCATCCTCAGCAGTTGAGCTCAACACGACAAGCGCGTTATCCAACTACGCCACTGAGGCGGGTTATATATAAGTATTAAAGTAATTATTCATTAAGTGTTGTTTGTAGGGCTATATTAGATTAATGGGATCACTAAATACATTTTTGGCCCGCAGTGCAAACCTATAATCAGATTTGGCTCTTGAGGTGAAAACGTTAGATCACCCTATCTTAAACCTCGGAAGCGGGTCCAAAAAAAAAAAATAGTTTAAAGAAAACTCTTAAACTTTTTTTAATGCAAAATAGTACACAAAGAATGTGGGTAAAACATTTTAATTTCAAAAATATTAGTCAAAAAAATATGATTAGGGGTTAATCGATATATTTTAAAGAATAAACGATTCCTTTTGACAACAAATTCTACCTTGTCTGTTTTACGGCTGATTGAGGAACTCACTATTCTTTAAAAAACAAACACTCACCGTGCTGAGACTGTCGACGCAGCTGGTGGAACTCTCAGAGTTGACCCTGTGCAAGAACTCCTCGTACTTCTCGAGGGTGGTGAGACGGTGCAGCAGGTTTTGCAGCAGCGTGGACACCTCCTTGCGGATACCGGGTTCGATGGTGACACACTTCTGGGTGAGACTCCTCACGTGGGCCATCACTCGCTCGTCCCTGAAGTCGTAAGGGAAGGTCTCCGTCCATTCGGCGAGGAGCTGCACCAGGTGAGGCACGAACCGGCCAAGGCGCTCCTATAGGTGACACAAGGGGGACAAGTGGTTTAGTAGGGCGGATATCGCGTCATTGAGGAAACCTTTGTTCTAGCGTCAGATGGGTATTTTAGGTGATGGATGGACGAGTCGTTTTGACGGTTTGAATATAATATGCTGGCACCCTCAACAAGGTTATTCACAATATGTCTTGTCAGAGGTGAAGGAAGGGTTTGGTAATCAGATAAATCTGTGTCGGGACCGAGGATTGAACCCCGGCCGCCAGCACAGAAGTCTGACACCTTACCCCTAGACCACCAGGTCACCCTAGCTGAAAGTTACAAAAGGTTCTGAAATTATTTTAAGGTGGGAGTGTTAAGAACGAGAAGAGAACAAAACTTATTTTGGTCAAAATAAATCAAATATTCCTTCGGTAGAAACATAGAGTTTAATTTTATTCACATGGCGATATCAAAAATTCTTGAATTCGGTCAAGGTTGTCCTGGAATTTAATGACAACTTTTTCTATCACTTAAAGAGCTTCTCATAAAATGTTAATATAGGTAATCATAATAGATATTTAAGAACTGTTGATGTCACCATGTGAAGAAAATTAAACTCTTATGTTTGCTATAAGCACTTTAAAAACACTGGCCTTTCTTGCAACCCCTACATCAACCCCTCAGGGTATTCATTTGTTAAATCATGTGATCTGCATAAGTCACTTTTGATAGAGAGTATCAATACTTATAGGACCCGTTTCGGGGACCTCATGGTCTAACGCGCTACTCTCGCAGTAGATTTGACTGCCGATGACTGGAAGATAATGTTAGAATCTTGGTTGGGCCAACTAAGAGTGGTTTTTTTTCCAAAACGGTTTTACACTCTCCCTACATGCAAATGCAGGTACACTTCTTCTAAATTCATGCTTGCTCATCCAAACTCATTAGAGTAATTAGTATATAAGTGTGTGAATCGAACGTGTAGTAATACGCGATACTAAAAAACCTTATATACTCTAATAAAACTAATAGTAGGTCTATATAAAATGGGGAATGCCAGGCCTCCACCGTGGTTCGGATTCCACGTTAAACTGTAGGTCCTCCATTTCATCTCACAATCACCCTACCATTACACATTAGCGTAAGTGCGTATAACCCGAACGGGTAGTAAGACGCGGTAATAATAATAATAATAATATTTTAAATTAACAAGGAAAAATCTTTTTTCCAAATGTTATGTAGGCCTAAATACCAAGTAGCAATAACATTCGCAATATAAATATTACCTGGAAACTCTTTGCCTTCCGATATCGTGCATGTAGGCTGCCACGACACCTCTCTTCAATAAATTTCGATACAAAGTACGTGCTTGGAGTTTAGTCAAACCCATTCTCTTGCTTAGTTCAACTTGACTGCAACCCTTGGGGCCTGCTTCATCCACAATGTTGAATGCTTGTGTCAGAAGGGGTTGGTCCAGATACACATCGTCACCATGTAACAAGCCTGATGAAAAACTTTCAATGTAACTTACCTACTCAAAAGTGGTTACAATCAAGATCACTTTAAACAAATATATAGACAGTTAACCTTTCAGTTCAACAAAGAACCCTNCACATTCACAAGATGTCTTGTCAGAGGTGAAGGAAGGGTTTGATAATCAGATAAATCTGTGCCGGGACCGAGGATTGAACCCCGGATAGCATAGAAGTCCGACACCTTACCCCTAGATCACCAGGTCACCAGCAGAGCATCTTACTACCCGTTTGCATTATACGCTTATGTATAGCTAAGAAAATGGTTTTAGGGATTAGGATAGAGGATTAGGAATGTTATATTTATAGGAAGTCTACCCATATTTGCCTGGAGAAAGTATGTGAAACCATTTTGGGGGGAAAAAACCTCGGTACACCTGACTGAGATTCGAACCTCGATCTCCTCGTCATCGGCAGTCTATTCATCGACTGCAAGAGTAACACCTTAGACCACGTGGCCACCGAAATGGGTCAGAACACACTTAGTTAATGGAACAATGAGAACTAAATCAACTCAGAATTCTGTGTACGGAGTTTTGCTAAAATCTATCATACATGTTATATTTGAAAGTCTCGTAATTTGGGTTTAGAACAAACATGATTTTACCTCGATAAGCAAATATTTCTGAGTGAAAAAAAAATGGAGGGGGTAAAATACATTTGTTCAAATCAACCAAGGCTTACTATTGAAAGCTTGAAGTTAAATGTCTCAAATTCACAACAACAAAAAAATCGTAATTTTTATCAGTTTTGTTTTAAAATCATCTGTGTTTTACTGGTTCTTTCGGATTTCCAGTTGTAAGCAAGAGTGCTTCAAGTATTTCAAAAAAGTAATTAAAAGACTATTGAAAGCACTAGCTTTATCACCATTTTTAATTAACCAGATGGGTGACCTGGCGGTCTAGGAGTAAGGTGTCAGACTTCTATGCTGGCGGCCGGGGTTCGATCCTCGGTCCCGGCAAAGATTTATCTGATTACCAAACCCTTCCTTCACCTCTAACAAGACATCTTGTGAATGTGAGGAATGCCAGGCCTCCACCGTGGTTCGGATTCCACGTTAAACTGTAGGTCTCCCATTTCATCTCACAATCACCCTACCATTACACATTAGCGTAAGTGCGTATAACCCGAACGGGTAGTAAGACGTGGTGCTAATAATAATAATAATTAACCAGATGTAATGAATACTTTTTCAAACAGTGTAGGCATTAGCAGAGAAATTTTAAAAAAAAATGAAAAATTGAACCAAATCGGAGGACAGGTTAAAAACACCTTTGCCGCACACGGCTGGAATAATTATATAAGTTCGGTTCTTCAACCTCCAATCACAATCTCACTATGCCAGTAGTATCCGCTGGGGCGGTGAACTAGCATCATCGTAGGTGGCAATTTTACTATATTTAAAAGTGCGAATATGTGTCACTGCATTTCATTCAGTGAAATGTTAGTTCTATCACATTTCACTAAAATGTGTGTCAGTGAGACGCGCGAACAGCCAATACGTTTATACGTTTATACGGAAGATTTATTTTGTAACGAACGTTACACAGTTTAATTAAAGTGAAACGTTATTGGGGAGTTCAAACAAAGCGACACTGACGAGGTAATTGAATTGGAAAAAACCGAAATAAAACATAGCGTTACAATGAGAATTACGTACTTTAACCACAAGAGGAGTACACGCGAATAAAGGACAGGGGAAGATTTTTTTTTGGCGGGGGTACTTAAACTCCCTGTTGAATTATTTTATTATTATTATTATTATTTAGCACCGCGTCTTACTACCCGTTCGGGCTATGCGCTTTAAGTACTAATTACGCTAATGGGTTGGGAATTGGGGAGGTTGAATTAGAGGAAGTGAACCCGCATTTGCGTGGAGGGAGAGTGGAAAACCGTTTAGGAAAAACCACCCCCAGTTCACCCGACCGAGATTCGAGCCTCTATCTCCCCGTCCTCGGCAGTCGAGCTCAACACGACTAGCGCGTTAGCCCAACTACGCCAACGAGGCGGGTTCCCTGTTGAAGGATGTCCCCTGGGATTGGGGTTAAATTTTCCAGGTATCTAGAGAGGGGGGAAAGAACTCAATACACCCAGACCAGACTCAAACCTCTACCTCTACGTCACCAGCAAAACAGACAAGAAATGACTAATGCGCTTGGTCCACGTGGTCAGTGGTTCGAGTATGTTTTCAGCTAAAATACTAATCTAGTTCTGTTATTTGCCATGAAATTCAGATTTCATGCGAAAGAATACCTAACAATTTGAAGAGTTGGGTGATCAGTTCTAAGCCACATTTAAAAGATTAATATCGCATTACCTGACGTATGAATATGTTACAAAAAGATCTAGTAGCTTTTATACCTGTTAAACATAGCTCCTTCCATGAAAATTGTATTGTAGTTGATAATTAGTCATGCTAAAATAAATATATATACATACACACACACACACAGAAGACACCTTACATCAGTCGGTAGCGTGTCTGTCTAATGCGTCATAGGTCCCGGGATCGATTCCCGGCACGGCCAATTTTTTAAAATCTTAATGAAATGTAGGTTTACCCTTTCACAGTGATGAATTAACGGCTGGGGACTGGATGTTGTGCCTGTACTAGTCTTGAGTTAGATTATAAGGCATGTGAAGCTACGACAGGCCTAGCAAGCCGGTAGAGGAAAGTATTTGGCTTGAATAAAAAAACTGACCCAGGTTGGAAACAGTAGTGGATGTCAAAAAACAGAGCAAGAGTGTGTGTGTGTGTGTGTGTGTGTATATAACATACTGTCAGATATTCACAACCGTTCTCATAACTAAGTGATTAGAGTGATCGACTAAAAATCTTAAAGTACCCTGGTTCGATCTTGGATGGTGTTGACAAAGAGATTTATTATTTGTATCTAAATTGGCTCTGCTATATTAGAATAAGATATACTGCGGCTTTTATATGTATGTATGTATGTATGTATGTATGTATGTATGTATCTATGTATGTATGTATAGCAATAAATATACTGTCCTAGATTAAGTTAGTCGATCCATGTGATAAGCAAACGTTAAATATCTCATTCAAAATGTATAGTAACTCTAGGAGAAAGTGGAGCAGGTACATTTACAAATATCAAACTGTTTATAATTAAAAGTAAAAAAAATAGTGTATTGACATAGTTCTTTCTTGCTTTGAATCGTTTCAAAATAACATTTTATTAATTGGACATGGTAGAGCTACTGTATCTAACAAAAGCCCGCAGGAACAATTACACCCAATACAGGAAAGATGATCCACCATAAAAAGGTTTAATTAAAAAGAAAGCCTTTTTACATGATCATAAATACAAAAAATATTAATTATGCTATATATAGAAATAAACTTTCAGATGATTTTTTTTATTTTAAAACTGAGTAGCTTAGCCAACAATAATTGAAGGCCACAATAGTTATCTTATAGCTCTTAAAGTCGACACCATATGTCAAAGGTGACAGATGAAGAACACGTGACTGTTTTTTTTTAATTTTTAACAAATATAAGTATATTTTATAGCTTGAGCTTCAAAATAAAGTTATTCACAGGTGGATTCCATTATTATTCTCTAGTTCAATGATTCCCAAACTGTGGGGCGGGACTCAAGGTGTCCTCAAAGGTGGCCCCAAAAAGTTGTTTTTTTTCTTTCCTAATACATAGTCTTACTACCCGTTCGGATTATATGTTTATGTACTAACTGCGATAATTGTTGTAGGTATTAGGAAGGTTGTATTTAGAGAAAGTGTATCCACATTTGCGTGGAAGGAGAGTGGCAGAACATTTTGGTAAAATCAGCCTCAGTACACCCGACCGAGATTCGAAGATCGATCTCCCCGTAAGCTGCAATCTGGTATACTGCGAATGTAGTGCTTTAGACCATGCGGCCACCAAAGCAATTTCCAAAAAGTTGATTTAGTTTTAGTATGATCACTGGTTCTTGAATGATTATTTCAAAACAAACATGTAAGAAAGATTGTATACTGAAGTTGCAGTTTCTGAAATATTAATTCTTTGTTACTCTAAGGAAAGAAAACAAAAAGAGCATCCGCCTTCTTGGTTTCATGATTTTGGCACTGGCCTCCAATAAATAAACCTTATCAAGTTCATAAGTTAAGCCTTAGATATTGTTATTTACAAATTGAGGGTGACCTGGCGGTCTAGGGGTAAGGTGTCAGACCTCTGTGCTGGGGGTCCGGGGTTCAATCCTCGGTCCTGGCACAGATTTATCTGATTACCAAACCCTTCCTTCACCTCTGACAAGACATCTTGTGAATGTGAGGAATGCCAGGCCTCCACCGTGGTTCGGATTCCACATTAAACTGTAGGTCCTCCATTTCGTCTCACAACCACCATACCATTACACATTAGCGAAAGTGCGTATAATCCGAACGGGTAGTAAGACGCGGTGCTAATAATAGTAATTATCTTACGATAGCTATTATTATTATTAGCACCGCGTCTTACTACCCATTACACGCACTTACACTAATGTGTAATGGTAGGGTGATTGTGAGATGAAATGGAGGACCTAGAGTTTAACGTGGAATCCGAACCACGGTGAGGGGCCTGGCATTCCCCCACATTCACAAGATGTCTTGTCAGAGGTGAAGGATGGGTTTGGTAATCAGATAAATATTTGCCGGGATCGAGGATTGAACCCCGGCCGCCAGCACAGAAGTCTGACACCTTACCCCTAGACCGCCAGGTCACCTACACAGATTAGAATTTAATAAATGTCAATCCACGACACACAGAGCGTTACGAACATAATATGACACATAAATTAAATCAAAGTGGGTTATTTCTTTGAAGAAGAGTATATCTCTTAGAAGAACCAAAAGTTTGTTTAATGGAACCCGAAAAATAAAAGTATGGGTAAAAAGAAAAGAGCGTTGCTAGCCCGTTAACTTTAATCCAACTACCATCTCGACAGATTTCACAAGAAGCATCATAATTCATCAGTTATTTTTGTAACTTTATAAACCTAAACTAAAGAAGAGGATCATCAAAACTGTAAGAAGGTATCTACCAAAATGAAGCTTCTAAAGCATCCATTCTCTACAGAATTCAATGACATTAAGTTGCAACAACCAAAGATGCTCCGGGCGTTATAAACGTATTCCATTAGACGTAACAAAAGGAAACATCTAAGGGAATCTTTTGAAAGCTAAATTATTGTTCTAAAGGTAAAACAGTCTTAACAGTTTCAAACGATTCTTTTTACACGGTTTTGTTTTGACAGTAGAGAATATAAGAAATATCAAAATGGGGGGAAAAAATATTTTATTATTATCATTATTTAGCACCACGTCTTACTACCCGTTCAGATTATACGCTTTACGTACTAAGTACGCTAATGGATTAGGAATTGGGAAGGATGAATTAGAGGAAGTGAACCCGCATTTGCGTGGGGGGGGGAAGATTCGAACCTCGATCTCCCCGTCCTCAGTGGTTGAGCTCAACACGACTAGCGCGTTAGCCAACTACGCCACCGAGGCGGGTGAAAAAAATATCGATTAAGATCAAGGTTTTAAGTCACTATTTTGTGTAAGAAATAAACTTCGCTTTTATGGTTTTACTTTTATTGAGATTATTGTCCAAAATATATAATTTAAATAAGCTCTGATAAGTGGAGAGAAAAACTTTTTTTTTAAGTTTTATCTTTCCAGATTTATAGAGTAGTAAGATATTTTTTTAAGAGTCTATACATCTTTTAAGATGTAAAGGGATAGATTTTAGAGCTAGACAAAAGATAGCATAGTTTTCATCTTTCACAAATGAAATTGAGTAATTCCCCGACGGGTAGTAAGACATGGAGCAGAATAAAATGTCTTGACAATATATCAATACGTCAATCACTATGTTACATCGACATCGTTACATAATTATAAATATTTTGTGAGTTAACAAGTACGTATTGAGGTTTTTAGATGTTAGATACTAGAGGAAACTTTACCAAGCTAACAAGTATGTATTGAGGTCATTAGATGTTAAATACTAGAGGAAACTTTACCAAGCTAACAAGTATGTATTGAGGTCATTATATGTTAAATACTAGAGGAAACTTTACCAAGCTAACAAGTACGTATTGAGGTTTTTAGATGTTAAATACTAGAGGAAACTTTACCAAGCTAACAAGTACGTATTGAGGTTTTTAGATGTAATTTGATCAAATAAACTCTTAAAATGGGATTAAACGAGACGTTTCACGCGAAAATTTGCCAAATTCAACTTACTTAGTTGTCCAAGTCACAGTATTTGTAATAAGACCAAGTATAAGTGAAGATATTTTGTGATTTTTATGCAAATCTATTGCTCAAGATCATTTTTAAAAGACCTCAACAACTTTTTTTTATTATTAAAGGGGGAACCATGTCTTAATATCGTCGGTACATTCGCTGATTAACATAAGTTATATATAGAGTGAGGCTTTGATAATGAAAACTTGTAAACTTTTATAAAATAATCCTTGGGGGGAAAAAAAATTGTTTGGTAGAAATGGAGATATAAGTTTTTTTAATCTCTGTATTTTACTACCCGTTTGGGCTATACGCTTTTGTAATAATTACGCTAATTGTTTTAAGGAACAAGGGAGGTTACATTTATACGAAGTATACATGCATCTGCGTGGAGGGAGGGTGGAAAACCATTTTGTAAGTTGTAAACCCAGCCTCAGTACACCCGACCAAGATTCGAACCTCGATCTCTCCGTAATTGGCAGTCTATTCCACTGCGAGAGTAGCGTGTTAGACCACGCGGCCATCAAAGCGGGTGAGATATTGCCGTATAAAGAAATTATCGTCCTTTAAAATGTTTGCTTCTTAGAATATTTTGGAAAATTGAAATTTTTGGACACGTTCTCAGTGTAAAAGCTTCATTAAAAACAAAACTAAAATTCGTTGGGTAAAACCCCACAAATCATGTCGAAGAGGATCGCTTCCAGTTTTAAGTAAGCCTATATAAATATATATATATATATATTATATATAAGTGTCTGTAAGCATACATATAGATCACATTTTATTAATTAATTTATAATCCGAAAATCTACATTGATTTAAAAAAAAATTACAAAAGGAAATTATATAAAATTTAACAAGTTAGAGGAAAATATATAATCAAACTATTTCTATGGAAGTTTAAAACAATTACCATACAAACTTGTACGCCATGATATCCATGTTATAGTTTGGATATAAATAAATTGAATTGCCCTAGCGTTGTTTATTTTAATTTTGCTCACATTTTCAACAGAGGGTAAAACCCAGAGCAATTCAAAACAAGTTATGAAAGCGAAACACGTACTTTATCAAGTTTGTTGAATGAACTTTCGCGTCCGATGACAATAAGGTATTTTTCATTAAAACCCGAACACGCAGTTCGCCAAAGTGAACATTTGAAACATTAGTTTGCATTTCCTCAATATAGTCGATAGCTTTAGTTTAGTAATAGTAATAATAATAATCATAATAAAGGAACTGGTTTAGCCAACTTCAACTTTTGGAAAATTTGTTTCCCATGGGATTGGAGCCAAAGAGATGCACAAACTTGTTATATAATCGCTGGAATGAGGCGACTTGCACAAAGTCTCCCACGATAAATGTGATTAGAGATGCTTCAAAAAACATAACTTTTAAATTGTTTTATATAACGATACAATTTTTCTTTTGGGTAAATTTTTTTTAGTATTATAACGATCTTTTATAAAGATTATGTTTTGATTTTGACCAAGAGATTTTGATACCAGACCGGCGTTTTGGTTTATTCTATTAATGGTTAAAAGTTTGAATCCTAATCTATTGCAGTGAATCTGATTCTAAAAAATTTGTTTTATTTATGTGATTTCGCCAAACTTTCTATGTTGATGCATTTACATTTCTTTAAAACTGTCATACTCTTTTCGAGCTCAAAAATTAAAAATAATAAAATATATTTATGGCTCTCCATTATCTTAATTGGTTAATTATAGTGCATTTAAACAATATTTATTCATTCTTTAAACTTAAATTAGTTTGTTTGACCTGCGAGTAATACAAACAAGCGATAAGGCTCATTATAGTCCGTAAATCAAGAACCATTATTTTTCAAATTATCATATGATCAAAAATTAACCGTAACATGATCGCGTATGTCATTTTTACAAGAACATTGATTATACTTTCCAGATTTCGGCCGAAGTAGACGAAGGAACCTGTATGTAAAAAGCAGAAGGGGATAATGATAGATCATATATGTGAAAAAAGAAGGGGATAATGATAGATCATATATGTGAAAAACAGAAGGGGATAGTAATAGATCATATATGTGAAAAACAGAAGGGGATAATGACAGATCATATATGTGAAAAACAAAAGCGGATGATGACAGATCATATATGTGAAAAACAGAAGCGGATGATGACAGATCATATATGTGAAAAACAGAAGGGGACGATGACAAATCATATATGTGAAAAACAGAAGGGGACAATGACAGATCATATATGTGAAAAACAAAAGCGGATGATGACAGATCATATGTGGAAAACAAAAGGCGATGATGACAGATCCTTGACACGTGAAACAGTTGAGTCTCACCTTGGCCGGCCCGTGCTTGTCGCCCAACTTCTGCTGCTGGTCGCACAGCTCGCAAACCTCCCCGAGCAGCTCGTGGGGTTTGATGAACAGTCGGGAGCTCAGCAAGAAGGCGAACAGATAGGCTCTGTCCGGATAGTAGTCCGCCGTCGGTACCATGTGCTGCACCAGTGCGTCCAGAGACCCGGACACCAGGTTACCGCCATCACGATACACCAGTGCCTGGAACAAAACAAAAATAATAAGAGTCCCGTCATCACGAATCGTTTGGACATGGCATTTACTTTCTGGTGTTCACAGTAACTTGAGAATGAATGAGTTTAACATAGATGAATCGGTGACCTGGCGGTCTAGGGGTAAGGTGTCAGACTTCTATGCTGGCGGCCGGGGTTCAATCCTCGGTCCCGGCAAAGATTTATCTGATTTCCAAACCCTTCCTTCACCTCTGACAAGACATCTTGTGAATGTGGGGAATGCCAGGCCTCCACCGTGGTTCGGATCCCACGTTAAACTGTAGGTCCTCCATTTCATCTCACAATCACCCAACCATTACACATTAGCGTAAGTGCGTATAACCCGAACGGGTAGTAAGACGCGGTCCTAATAATAATAACAGAGCTGAACAGAATGCTCTGAGCTTGGTGGCTTTGAACCGAGTAACACACACACACACCGGTGGACACGTGGTCTAAATGTCAAGTCCGTTTATTCTGGTTTGCTGGCAAAGGGTAGGTCAAGGTTCAAGTTCTGGCTGGGTGTAATGAGAGTGGGTTTTTTTTCTTCCTAAATTGCTGCCGCTTCTGTTAGTAGCAGGGATGCGAGATTGGATGCAATCTTGGAGGAAGATTTGTACCTGCTGTTGCTTAGAGATGTTTCACTGCAGGTCACTCCATGCAGCGCTTTAATAAACGAGATTCCAGCAGCCCCAATCGAGTCTGAAGAAGCTTGAATATCATTGAAAACATTAACTTCTTTATCCGGATCGCCTTGCTTGTTTAGCAGCTTGAAGAATGTTAGCTTTCCTCGCTTGAAAAATGCCGGGGTTATGTCTCATCCACTGAATGCGCGAAGAATATGTTCTGTGACATCACCCAAAAGCTTAAAGCTTTTACAGTAGCCCCATGGCTTCTTTGGTGCTGACTGACAGCTCACGGCTGACAATTTACAGCTTTAAAAAGTTACCAGACCAAATTACGTACCTCTACGCCAAACCAGATGATCTGCAAAAAACATGTGTTTAGCAGCTGTCACTTCTGACAATCAAAATTTAGGTGTATACCTAAATGTTGAGTGTCAGAAGTAAGTCAGCTGTGAGCTGTCAGTCAGCACCAAAGAAGCCACGGGGCTACTGTAGTAGAGTAAATTCTTTGCTGTATTTTGGCTTTGCCTGGTTTCATAAAATAAATATTGAACAGGGAAGGAGCGAGGGCCGTCAATGATACTAACAAGTCCACATCTTTACCGACTACTATCACAGAGTGATGGCTAGGTGATAATTCAATCGCAGAATTTATAATAAGAGCGTATGTGTCCTTAGGAGTTTGCTTGACCTTGGAATTATGCACTTAGAAGCTTCTCTCGCAGCATGTTGATTAGTCTGCTCTTGGTTTTCATAATGGGAAGGAAACCTTTCCTATGGCATTGTTGCTGAAATCGCTTCGTCAAATACTAGAGTAGCCACTTTTATAGCTATCTCTATAACTCATTAGTACTTCGCCCGATCATTGCTCCGTAAAAATCACTCCTAGAAAAAATAGGCATAGAACCCTTTTTTGTATAGAATTTAATTTAATTTTATACAAAGTTATTTTTAACGTATGGTGCAAAGGAAATTAGCTATTCTCGAAAAACTGTCTTTTTGTACCTTTAAGGGGCCGTGGAGAACAATGTGCACCCATTAGAGGGGTGAGAAACTAATATATTTTAAATCACACAAATATAAACAACTTAAAACAATCAAATATTTTCCAACATTTTTGGATGATTTTGGATCTTAAAATTGGACTATATCGTCACCGCGGAAAATGTCGAGTAATCATTCAAATACGAATGTACTGCACACATTTCTGTCATATCGTAGGTGTTTTCTCTTCTCTTTTACTGTCATACCTCGCGCGAGTCGGGAGCCGAATCGGGTCTGGGATGTAGGGAAAGCGAGTTAAGGCAAGTGATTTTGCAGTTTTTATAGCAAAAAATATATATTTTTTTTGTTTAAATAATTCTCCAGTAGAAAAACAGAGATTAATTTTCTTCACTTGGCTACCTTAACAGTTCCTGATTATCTTTCAAGGGTGTCCTAGAATTTAATGACAACTTTTTCTCTTCATTTAAAAAGTTTCTCATCTTAAGCCGTTATGCTTATAACAGATTTTCAACAGTTGTTGATATCACAAAGTGAATAAAACTAAACTCTTATGTTTCTACTGAAGCAATATTTAATTTAGTTTAAAAAAAAAGTGTTGCTAAACATAGTGACCTTGACTTGAGGTCCAATGAATTGCTCCCGCATGGCTTACGGAGTGCCCAGGACATTCCGGGGACATACAAAGCTCCAGGGGGGCCAAACGAACGCACAGGCGTAACTCCTATTTCCCTGGCCGGTAGAGCATTGTTCACAGCATAATACATGCACAGCAGAGAGGGGTGCATTAGATAATATACAGCTCCGCCCTGCGACTGATCGATACAGGGCGTCCCAGAAATATCAGAGCTATTATATATTTATTATTTGCACCGCATCTTACTATCCGTTTGGGATTTATTCATATTTACTAATTACAGTAGTGTCTTAGGTATAAGGAAGGTTGATATAGAGGAAGTAAATCCGCATTTGCATGGAAGGATAATGTAAAACAATTTAGGAAAAAAACCTCAGTACACCCAACCAGGATTATAACCCCAATATCCCCATTACTGTAGTCTAGTTTATTGCGAGAGTGATGATTTAGACCATGTGGCCTGCAAAGTGGTTATCAGATTTATTAAACAGGTACTAGATGAAAGAATGCCAATGACACAGTCAATATATAACTGTCTTGACCTTTAAAAAAAAAGGACTAGATGAATAGATCATTATAGAAGAAATTAAGTCTAACTTGAATCGAACTGGGGTTACTCCCCTGGAAAAAAATTAAGTTTTAAGAATTTTCAGTTTGAAACAAAATGGTGGATGTACATTTTCTCTAGCCTATTTTCTGATATCCGAGCTATGTTCATGGGACATTTCAGTTAAATAAGTGTAGTTGTTTTTGCACGAAAGAATATCAGACACCAACTCATTTTTTATATATTAGTTGGATTAGCAGTATTGTAGTTATGTTTTATAATTTAACTCAACATTGGTTTATATAATTTTTATAAATATACTAGAAGTGTTGTTATATTAATTTTAATTTAATTCCTTATCAAAATGATGTTAATAGTGTAGCTACCCCCCTTAACCACTCAAGTGGTTGAGTTATCAAATCGACACCTTAGCTCAGTCGGTGGCATGTCTCTCTACTGATCTGAGGGTCTGAAGTTCGATTCCAGAAATGAACAAAAAATGTATCATTGGTGAAAAGTATGTTCACCCTTTCATAATGACGAATTAACAGCTCAATGTTGTGTCTGTTATAGATTTAAGTTAGTTAATAAGTCGGTGGCCTGGTAGTCTAGGGGTAAGGTGTCAAGACTTCTATACTTAGCGGCCGGGGTTCAATCCTCGGTCCCGGCACAGATTTATCTGATTACCAAACCCTTCCTTCACCTCTGACAAGACATCTTGTGAATGTGAGGAATGCCAGGCCTCCACCGTGGTTCGGATCCCACGTTAAACTGTAGGTCCTTCATTTCATCTCACAATCACCCTACCATTACACATTAGCGTAAGTGCGTATAGCCCAAACGGGTAGTAAGACGCGGTGCTAATAATAATAATAATAATAATAGTTTATAAGTAGTGTGATGGTATAATCAGTCCATTCAGAAAGTGCAAGTTAAATACTGCGAATAAATGATAAAATGAAAAATTATGTCAAAATGTCTAGGGGGGTGGGGGTAGTAAAGGTACGACTAAGAAGACAGCTTAGAATGTGGTTTTTGGTGTTGTTTAGTAGTAATATTAAAGCATGTCGTATATAATGTGAATTACGTTAAGATGAAGAAAAAAATGGTCATGTCGGTAACTTGTGTTAAATTTGACCTAGTTTGATGCCCGTGAAGCCTACGTACCTTCGCTAACTTTCCATCCACGCCAGTGCATTCTGGTCTTTTAACACTCCTCTACGTGACGTTAACTATCCGTAAGAAAAAATTCTGTCAAAGAGTCAAAGTTACGCCCTCGACATGATAAAAGATCTTAATTTTCGTATCTATGAGTCAATCATATTTATTAAACCGAGAGCGGTTCTACCGCCCCTTAAAGTGTCATATACGTTAGACCAATCAACGAGAGGCAGATTCTCCAAGTAGGGGTTTTTTGGAATGAGAGTTATAACAGCCATACGGATTTTCTTCGCCTCAAATGTGAGACCATCGATACAATCCTCACTTGCATCTGTCGAGCGTTGAGCAGCATGACTTCTTCGGTCGTTGAGTAAATATCAAGTACACATTTTTTGGGGCTGAACATCCAAATTCATATGATCAAATTTTGCGGAAGAAGGAGGGGCTAGCAAGGGTAAACCTCTTCTCCCCCTTGCGTAGTTGGTATGAGGGAGTCGATCCCGTGACGTTTAAAGCTCGTGGCCCGAGTAACTGTTGACTGGGGGGTGGGGGGGTTCTAAACGTTTGTGCAAGATCTTTCCTCTTCCAGTACAAACCAAACTTATAGGTAGGTGTACGCTTACTTTAATCGTCCAGATGAACACGCCATCGACTCGGGAGTCGTAGCAAGTTGTAACCAAAACATAAGTTTACGTATTCTGAGATCGTGTGATAAGTACAGTAGCCCCATGGCTTCTTTGGTGCTGACTGACAGCTCACAGCTGACTTCTGACAGTCAACATTTAGATATATACAGTAGCCCCATGACTTCTTTGGTGCTGACTGACAGCTCACAGCTGACTTCTGACAGTCAATATTTAGATATATACTACCTAAAGTTTGACCGTCATAATTGACAGCTGCTAAACACATGTTTTTGCAGATCATATGGTTCGGCGTAGGGACTCATAATTTGGTCTGGTAAATTTTCAAAGCCGTCAGCCAGCAACCAAAGAAGCCATGGTGCTACTGTAGCAGAATTTAGGTGGTGGTTTTTTGCTGGTTCATAGGAAATATATTTAGGAACAGTGAATAAATGTATAAGCTTTTATTTTGAAGGGTTAACGGTTTTCAGTCCATCACAAGATAGTTGATATATCTATACAACTGAAAAAAAAAGAGCCGGCTCGGAAATGAGTTAAATGTGAGCTAACTTGACAAACTGTGTTTATTTGGGAATTCAATTTTAGGGTTGTTGACAAACAGGTGTCTGTTGCTCCAATGTTTATAGTACACAATGCAAATAGGTTGGAAATACAACGGTAAAATAATGCACAGGTATATATAAAAAACACGCTGATAGGTTCATACTAGAGGTGGACTGAGCCGCCAGAACACCAGGAACTATACAGGTGGACCAATTATATTTGAACTGCCACAATTACTTTAAACTAAAAAATAAAGCTATCCTTTCAATACCAAAGGATTGTTTAAAAAAAAATTGTAGTCAAAATTTCCAGTGAATAAACATGAAGGTGCTCAGAATAGATTATTTGTGAATATTTATGATAGCATTAAATTTAAAACCACCCGTATGTTGTTTCTTGGTGTTGTCTATAAATAATTTTTCAAACCAAAGTTAAAAGATATTTGTTTAGTCAATTATTGAATGATACTAGATTTTTAATCTATAAAAACCAGGGGTTGAAAGATCATTTTACAAACTTGAATATTTCACAAATGTACTCTCAGCTATTGTCAAGAAATTTATAAAGAATTTTTGCTCATATCAGTCGTAAATAGAAGATGATGTTTTAGGGTGAATTGAATAGCGACGTAATCATCAATGAGCTGAAATGACATTTAGATTAAATTTACTTATAATACTTATAATACAGAAGCATAATTCACTTCACCACTTCAGCTTACAGAATGACACTTGCTTCAGTCGTATTTATGAATGCATGTTAAGTGACGTCATATGTATATTCCCGGGCTGCTTGAAACCTTCCAGTACACCCTTGGTTCATAAATTATATATGGAGTTCAACATATTTCTTTAAAAAAAAATTTAAATAAACCAAATACATATTTTATTTTTAATCACAGCTATAAGAAGAGCTCTCATTTATATTTCATCAATAAAATGAAACATAGATCAGTTCTGAGGTTCATGCTTTTATCTCAATATTGTCGTATCATTCAGCCTTAAGTAATATAAATTCTAGACCATGTAAGGATGACGTAAGCCTAAGAACTCATACTGTCAATTGTTCTGAATTAGCAGTTACGTACGAGTACTAGGTCATGTTTTCAAAAACAGAGATTGTTTTGCCCATTTGCATAAAACAGAGTATTGTCAAAACCAATAACTTAGGGGAAAAACCTTTTTATTTAATATAGCAACGAGTTTTTAGATATTTTCAGGAGAGGGGGAGGGGGTGCTGGAGAAGGACGCTAGTTGTTAGTGTGTTACTTCGAAGCTAGGTTACAGCAACTTGTGGGGAAAAATCTCCTACAGCTTAAGTCCCTGTTCGATACGGAGGACGCCCTAGACCATTTTTAAAGTCTGAGTTAAACCACAACCACGCAACACCAGGCGGCCGTGTCCGAGTTAAGCTACAACCACGCAACACCAGGCGGCCGTGTGTTCGACACCAGTCAGAGCTATAACACCAGAGCTATAACACCAGAGCTATATCAGGGCGTGGAAATTCTAAGTAGTGACATTAATAAAACTAGGGACATTTCCTTAACTTTTGAAACTAGTTATAAAACCTACATCACATACACACACACACTCGTAGAGTAACTAATCTACTTTAATAAACAAGATTAAAACGAACTCCACGATTACTTTACACAGACTAAGCTATACTGAGACATAGGACCAAAGGATGAGGGGAGTAACGACAACATGCACATTTAACCCCTCTATCCCTAGAGGCACATATATGATATATCCTTTTGAAAAGGAAAAAAAAGGATAACTACCGCATTTATGACAATATTTGCTCTGCACTGTTATTTCAATGGTAAAGTGGTCCCGTTAGCAGTTCGTATAAGACTGTTAAAAGGAAATGTTCCTTTTTCACGAGCAGGAAAGCATTCCAGTGCTGCCAAATACTAACAGCGGTGTTGACGAAGCATAGCTTATTTGCATCAAGTCTGTTTTACCCTTCACCCGGCAAAAACCAAAGAGAATTCATTAAGATATGGTAAATATAGAACAGGCTTATTAGAATCATCAAAGTTACCGCAATAACAGTTGTATGTGAACTAACATAAAACAGTCACGAAACTAATCAATTAAAAGCAACACAAATATTTTGCCAGCCGGTGTTTGGTCAAAGATAGACCAATATAATACTGACTGCGGACTTCCGATCATGGTTTTAAAATAAATAACATATTCAATAATGTGCCCAGCACGATAACATCAGAGAACTACTGACAATATATTTGTACAGGATATCACGTTTAAATATTTCGTGAAAATCTAGACATCAATATCAAAATGTGTGTGTGGGGGGGG